>WOGP01006478.1:0-12361 GCA_015342065.1 Leptinotarsa undecemlineata | reverse complement strand
TTAAATGATGTCATCGAATTTCCTCTAGAGGGATTGGATATGGACAATTTTGCAGCAGAAAATGTGGCTACTTGTTGTTATAATCTATATGCACTTTGAAATCACAGTGGGACTACTAACAGAGGGCATTATACTGCAGACACCCGTATACTGACCCATGGCACAAATACAACGATTCACACGTGTCACCAATTTCATCCAAATCGCTTGTGAATGGAGAAGCATACATCCTCTTTTATGTGAAGGATGGAACAAAATCACACCTTTAAGATAACCGAGGGAAAGTTTGTTTATGCAATTATCATTTATTTTTTGTTACTTTCTTACATGTACCTGTTTCGCCAATTTTGAAATAATAAATCAACGTTAAAGTTAAAAAAAAAAATAAGTTAATATTAAAAGTTTTCTTTGAAATACTCATTTCTCCAATAGGAAGTCATTTAAAGCTTTTTTGAAGCCAAATAATGTCTTTGTTGCTTTTATAAGTTCAGGAAGATGATTATATATCCTAGGTCCAATACAATTAGGAGAATTTTAAGTAATATTGAGTCTCGCATATGGAACGTGAATATCATTTTTTTGCTTTGTGTTCAATGTTTGAATGTTGGAATCTTTATAAAATTTGTCAATATTCATAAATACATAGCATACTTCAAGAATATATAAGCTTGCTAGAGGTAAAATTTTATAAGAAGGAAAAATATTTCTACATGAATGATCATAGGAAACTACTGCCATTAGTCTCAAAATGTTCTTTTGGCTAATGAAAACATCCCGTGCATGGATAGTATTACCCCACAGACACAACTCATACCTCAGTCGTGAATTTACTTGAGCGTACCTCTTTTAAATTCCTAAAAAGAAATGTAATGCTACCTAACTTTGACACTAACTGTTCACAATGAAATTTCCAGCTAAGAAATTCATCAACATATACACCTAAAAATTTCACAGTTTCTGCAGTACTGCCCTTCGGTTCATTATCAGATGTAAAAGTGAGTTTTTGCTGAAACGTTTTTTGCCTAGTATGAATCCTTACGATTTGTGTTTTCGACTGGTTGAAATGTAGGTCATTACCACTATAGTAATTAACTTTCCCATATATACATTGCATTTTTCTTCAAGGCGATCATCATCAAAATCTGATAGAATTAACGTAAAATCGTCAGCGTATGCCGTGTACATTTCATTCCCTAAAACATGGGAACTGGTTACTCAAAATCATTTTCTCTTGTTACAGGTGTGGTTCCAAAACGCTCGAGCTAAATGGAGGAGGAACTTAATGAGGCAAGAGGGATCCAATAATAATAATATTACTCACCAGGCATCTAATGACGCACAATCGGCTGTATCTGGGATAATAGATTCAAACAGTTTATCACATCAGTCACTAGATGACCTTCACCACCATTTGCACTCGCAGAACTCACAAACTCTGAATTTTAGTGATATATACTAATTTTGAATTAGATTTTCAAGTTACATTGAAATTGAAGTCACTGACTAATCTGTCCGATGAAACTTTCCAATTAACCGAGTTTTTCTGAACATTTCTCTGGAAAATACAACGCGAAACTTTGCTTCATTGCTCATCTACTTGTTTCATTAATATATTAAAATCCAATATGTTCCTTTGTTATGGTGATAAACATATGTAAGTGCGAAAAATAATTGTTGAATTAATTTATAGGTGATATATATCGACATTGAACAATTTGTTTTTGTATATAGATAATTCAAATACACCAACTGTAATTGTCTTAACTCATTTAATATTGGGATACTTTGTGAAAGATAATTTATGTCATCAATTTGTAATATTTATTATGTTCGTTGAATAATTTTATAGCAGTTCGTTTGGGATTGTTATCAGAGCATTTATGTGGAATAATATATTTAATTCATATAATCTGTGGTCCCAAAATATGTCAGATGTATATATGTGGATTCATTAAATGAATAGGAAAATGAGGTTTTTCTCTTCACCCAACCAAGTAAATAGCTACAAGCTAATACTTAGATGATGTCAGATGTTTCTTATCACTACCACTATATAATATTAAACAAAGTTGCTTCCCGCTGTCTGTATCTATATATGCTTAGATCTTTGAAACTACGAAACGGATTTTGATGCGTATTTTCAATAGATAGAGGAAGGTTTGAACACATTATGCATAATATACTAGAGTATATGTATATGGTATATATCTATTTGTTAGATTAACCCACAATAACCATTTTTTATCTTCGAGAAAAAATGGCTTATTAACGAAGCGATTTTAAGCAATATGGGAAACCGGGTATGGTTGTCCCACGGGTTGGTTGTCAAAGCGGTCATATTGCCAAATCGAACGAACGAAAGAGTTTATCGAACAAAATTTAATGATCGCGAGAGCAATTCCTCCATCCTAACGCCACTTCAGTTCACTCTCATATTGTGTGAGGGAGATACGTACATTTGTTTTTTCGGACGATCAAAGAAAATTTTTGTGCATTTGTGTTGTGTCTCATATGTACCTATACTGGAGTTTTTCGTAGATATATATCATTCCATATATTTTTGATGTGAATAGTGGTTCATTATATCACTATCCGTTTTTTTGAATGAATTTTGATTCACAGTTCTTTCAGGAGATTATATTTCAAAATGTGTTTTGGGGCTGGTTGTCTCAACTTGACATGTGACAACCAACACATGAGAAAGTCTGGTCGACTAGTATTACACGCAGTCATACTGCGTTTTGCAAAAGAAGTGATTTTGGGATTGATTATTATCACACTCTGACACTGTTTTGTAAAAAATTCACTGTCGAAGAGATAAGCAACACAGTGTTATCAATAACATCAACAAAAAATGGTTATCAGAGGTAGAGGCACATCTTCACCGACAAATAGAAAAACGAATCAGAAAGATACATACTTATGATTTTGAGTATTCATTTCGGTTCTGCTCCCAAGGAAATTCGAAAAACAGCCTTACATTTAGTATACCAGGCTACCACATTACATTTACCATAATTTACTATAATTGTATACAAATTTTTTTGATGACATGCTGATATTATAAAGGTTATTTATGCTTCACTTCGAAAAAATTTCAATAATAATTATAAAAGTTTAACTTCACTCAAAGAGTGAAGTAACAAGGTGGACATTTTCAGAGGTTTCAATGATTTTTCCATTTGAAAATTATTTTCTTACATACATATTTGTTCAAAGTTGAATCAATTTTATTTTTCACAAGAAAACAGACCAAATCCAGCGCTGAAGACATTAGCATAATTAAAAGTTCATAATTTATACTAGAAAATACTTTTGGAAATTTTTAAAGTTTTTTCTCGAAATTAAAGTCAAAAATAACCTCCCTGAATATGCTTATGTTATCAAGAAACACTTTCTTACAGAAGAGCATTTTGTCAAAGTAACATATTTTCATTTGGAAAAAGTGATTTCAAAGTAATTTCAAAACAACTATATATCAAGTTTAATGTGTTTTCCAATAGTTTTATAATATATCAAGGTTATCTATTATGTTTTATTAGATTCCGAAATGTTGCGGACCACTTTACATTGTCTGAGCTTCAATTTTGATAGTAATTGACTACGAGGAATAAATTAAATGTGAGACAACTTTCATTATTATCCATCTATACATATCGATGTTACTATTCCATTCGCCGTCGGTTTGGATTGTAGAGTAATAATAATTATTGCAGAAATAATCAGGGTTCTCAGTTCCTGAATTGTTTTTCTTGAATTCGACAGAAGGGTTGGTTCTTCTTATTTTAAAGTATGTAACACAAAAATCAAAGTTCCCTCGGGGCAAATAATAATTATAATTTTTTGTTGTATATAAATGTTTGGAGTCCTTTATTTGGCTTAGTGTGAATAGGTATGAGCCATAATAAAGCCTTGCGTGTTGCGGTGGAGCATCGAATAGACCCACTAACTTTGGACCTAACATAACCTAACCTTCATTAGATTTATATATTTATATGATTTGGACTCATTCCCATTTAGGTATCGCAGAATATTCAGGTCTTTTCCCGACAATAATGATCATTTTTGTCACAACTGATACATAACAGTTATTTTCAAACCTAATTGATGTTTGTGAAGGACGCGGAGCCACCCCAAGTACGGTTTTCAGTGGGGCGGAATCACAATATTTTTCTTGAGTCGGGCCCTGATAAAGAGGGTCAGAAATCAGTCTTCGGAAAAACTTCCAGAGAATAGTCAATGTGGCGCCATCTACAGACGAGAAGGCAACTTGCTGTAAGAATATCGATTTTTATATCAGTCAAAGCTATGCAAACATGAATACCAAAATAGTATGTGTGTTGCAAAATTTCACGGATATCGTTAGACTGTTAAAGTTACGAGCAAGCAACGAGTTTCACAAGTGACCACAGTACAAACACAAGCCTGGGAATTAATGTATATTTATGGATGTACAGCTATGAATTTTTAATTTACGGACTTCAGTCCATTTAAAAAAAAACACTTTTATTCCAATACGTCTGCAATTTAATTTCGTACAGTATTTCGATGTTTCCAAGGACATCGCTACATAACAGACTCAAATCTTAAATAATAACAAAGGTATTATTATTGTTCATCGCTGTTTCTCCATGCCCTTAAATTTCCCGTTGATGAATTTTTGAATGTAGCTTCGTCTTATGTTCCAAATGTGCAATAAAGAAGGTTTTTTAAAAATTCAGCCGCGGAGAAAAAAGGCGATCTTATAAAATTATCTTTAATATATCCTTTATTTTATCTGTCCTTAATGTGATCAATATGGCACCTTACAGCATGTAATTTGAATGAATATTTTCGAAGATATTTCAGATTTAAAATGCAGATACATAGCGTTTGCGGCGGTACTGGGTCAATTATATACCACTCTTTCAAGAGTAACCTCTAACTCTAAAGAAATCATGTTTGAATTTTGTACTGACAAAAAAGTTGTGAACGTTGTATGTGAAGACTCTGTATTATATGATCGAATTGGCCATTACTTCTGAAAATCTGAAAGTCCATAATTAACGTATTAAAAAACACTTTATTCTTGTGGGATAACATAGACTATCATGGTTAACATGGAGTATGAAATCCATAATAATCAGTTAACTAACAGTTTCTTGCACTGGTACAGATACGTAGATGATATCTTAGTATGTTTTACTGGTACAGATACTTCATTGAATATGTCAATTCCATCAACCCATCAATAAAATTTATCACTGAGAGGGAGGTAAATAATTCAATGAATTACAGTGACTTAACCATTCAGAAAAATAACCATGAACAGGACTTTGTAATTTTCCACAAACCATCGTACACGGACATTAATTATCATACATTATTCCTCCACACACCCTTACCAACATAAAGTGGCTGCATTCAATAATATGCCTTACAGACTATTGAATAATCCATTGTCTGAGAGTAATTTCCAGAGAGAACTAGGTGTGATCAAACAAATCGCGATTAACAACGGTTATAAGGTAGATATTATAGACTCCATTCTTTCCAAAAACTACAAACGCAAGCCATGGACCTGGTCTATTCAAATTCAAGATGCGATAACATCAGTTATAGGATATTGTCATATTTGGGTGAACCAACTAATAATATTGCCCGTTTATTTGAAAAAAGATTGTGTAAACGTAGCTTATACAGAAGGAATTATGGTCTAAGTGAATTTATTGAAACAATAAAAACAAAACTTCGGTGTCGATAGATCAGGAGTATATAAGCTGACTTGTATATTGGACAAACAGGAAGAACATTTTCCCAAAGATTGAAAGGTAATAGAAGTAGTTTTGTAAATATTTGAAGAATAATTTTCCAGTGTATTCAGTAGAAATAAGTGAAACTAAAAAATTATCAAGTTCACCTTCGTATATTTCATCTGATGGTTTTTATACAAAATTACTACTCAAGAGTTCAAATAGAAGTAGTATAAATACTTTTTTTCATTAACACAAACTGCGTGTCGTCATCGATATCCATATCTCATATGTTACTTGTTGAAGAATTTCTTTTTTTAAGTGTTTTTTTTATTACATCTCTTTAGCTTGCTGTTGTTTTATTCTACTTACATCCTGAAGCATGGTTTTCATCACTCTCTTTAATTTTTTCTTTCAATAATCTTTTGACATTCTTTCATTCTGCAGAAAAGTTTTGAAAGATCTCCATCTAGATCTCATATCTAGAATGTAATTTTCAAACTTTTGGGTATCTGAAATTGAGGTTATGAATTTTTAATTTGGGTATTTAGCTATACTCAGTGAGTTGAAATATCGTTGAATACGATTTGAAGCATACCAAAATTGAAACTGTGATCACTTTAGCACTTTAGCGTAGAATGAAGTTTCCTGTTGTCAACTAAAATAGTTTGTCAGATACACTTCAGTTCATGTAAATGTTTAATGTCTTGGTGGCTACCAAGGAAACTACGGTTCCAGCGAATGTATCTGGAAATAAAAATGTGTGTGAAAATTATGTAATTATTGATATGGATAGTGTCAATAATTTTCATCAAGTAACAGCTCAGTCCACTCATATTTGTAAAATTGAAAAACGATTCGAAATAAGGCCACTTTTCTCTATATTTTTTTGCTGATCTTAGTTGACATGTTGAAAATGATTGTCAAAAAAAGTTAATGTGTCAAGTGCGATCCAAAACCGTTTCAAATGACAGAGAAAAGTCAAACTTTCTTATTAACTGTTGCAATTTTGGAAGGAAGACATTATGCATGGTTGAATATGGACTCTGCCGTTATTGTGAAAATAGATAATAAATTTAAATGCACCTCGGTGAAAAGAAAGACTGATTGTCCGTTCTATAATGAGGTGCCGTTTTAGACACCGCTTTTCATGAGGGTATTAACGAAGTAAACCTTGTTTTCAGTATTTCGTGTTTGAATTCTATACAACATTCCATGATATGATTGAAAAACAGATGTCAGTAACAGTAAGTAATTTTAAAATATATAGAAAGTATTGTTTTTTTGTGTGACGTGATTAGTGGAAATATGTTTAGTTATCGTGAATTATGAATTTTCATTTTCATTAAAATAAAAAATTGTTTGCCTCTGGTCAAGAATCAGAATCCGTACTCCAATTTGTGTGTCGGATGTCAAATGAGTAATCTGCATTCAAATGAAAACAAAAACGATCGTTGACTGATACTGAAAAAGAAAGTGACCTTACACACAAATATATTCTTCATTATATCACTATAGAATCAAAACATGCACTGCACTTAAACAATCACTACTTACTTTTTCTTCTTCCTGAGAGTGGCTACTACGAGTGTGCTTTTATATCACAAGAAGACATTTAGCTTTTATGATAGACGTCGATACTATCTATCACCTTGATTCCAGGAGCAAGTCATCATGATTTAAGGTGATGCTGATAACGTAGTCGTCAACTTTAGGGCTAATCATGTATATGGCTCCCCTAATCAACTGCGAAATGACTCATTGTCGATCCTAACATAATAGAGGTGTTATCAAAACGCTGAAGTCAGTGGTGATTCCAAAAATTAATGGCGGGGAAGGGCACACCATAACTAGGCGCCAAGATTCAGTAAAAACGCGGCACAGGTATTTGAAGTAATACTATAATACTTCCCATTAGGAAAAGAAATAATATCAAAAAACTATAATAAAAGAAATATTTCAATAACAAACAATGCGCACTATCAAAAAGCCACCATAGAAAACAAAACATTTTATTACCTCTTGGAGAGTAAACTAACCATTCACTTACGCTGCGCTGTCCAAAAGTCGTTTTTTTAAGTTTGTACCAAGAAACGGAAATTTTTTTGTAATTGGAAACTAGAAAGTCTTGGATGTCATCTAATAATCCAGGTTGTCAAGGTCCTTTTATAATTAGTTGACGCACTATTTCACTATTTCAGGGAGGATCAAAATAGTATTTTTGAATAAAAATAGGCCAACGGGATAAGCATCTTCATCGATAGAAAGGTGAATACCAACAAAATTGAAATATCAATTATAAAATTATCCATGTAAAAACAAAATGTTTTCACCACCTTCCAAATCTGATTTATAATCTACTTTCGTAAATGTTAAATCAGCAAAACCTAAGGTAATTCCGGTGGAGATGGCCCTAGTAACTTTAAAACTCTGCTGTGAGGGAATAACAATGAATAAAATATTAATTAATTCAAAAAACTAAACTTTACTTATAATACTTATTAAATATTAACGATATATCAATTTGACAAATGCAATAACGTAATTTTAAATTTGTAAAAAAAAATTAGGACTGGCCATCTCTCGGGGAGAGATGCCCAATACTTTCTTTTTGCCTTTCCCTTTACCCTTGAGATATTTTAGCTCTTTTTTTCCTATTACCGCAGTATGAATACATGTCCTCAAACTAGGTGCAATTTCCAGGCACCCAGAATATGCAAATATTGCATTGTATCCAGTCTTCTATCAGTTGTGTCTTCTCTCTGTCTTCAGTTTCACTTTTAGAGGTATCATTGGAAACGATTGGAATTTTTTCGCAGCTGTCATCAGACAACCTACGAATTACCTTTCGTTCCTTAACAGTCTTTGTTTCCTCAGGTTTCTCAGGCTTAGTATTTGTTTTTATTATTTTTGTTTTTTTTTACTTTTGTTCCCAAGTTTCTTTTTCATTTTCTTTCATCTTCCGTTTTTCAATGTGCTCTTCAGATGTCAAAGGAATGCTTACTTGTTTCGCTCGTTTGTGAACTTCGTGTAGTTTTACAGGTAGTAAATCCTGATATTGCATTTCCACTTGTCGCTGATTTTTCCCAGGCTTGGTATTATAAGAAGTAAAATTGTTGTCTTGTTAGACGACATCCAGGGTGCTGTTTCATCCATAACCTGCAGGATTCATAGAAGTTTTGAGAGACTTGAAAACAGCAACATCCAGCGGCTGAAGGTAATGGGATGTGTGTGACGGCATTGAGAGTTTAGGATGATGTCTTTATCATTAGCAAACTCCAGCATTTCAACTGATTTGCAGTGTGTAGAATGACCGTCCAGCAAAAGGGGCACTTTGCCATCTGGTTTTCGAGGCAAGAAATGCGATTTCATCCATTCCATAAATATATCGGAGGTTATATAGGCGAATTTTTGTAACATATAAACTACTGATCTTGGAGGCCGTCCATCTTCGAATTCAGGTTTCTTTCGTTGTCGTTTTTCAGCCAAAACATGACCTGCAACCCGGTCATTATCACTGAAAGTTTTCTGAAGCATTTTGAAATAGGCGTTTACCTGTGATTTATTCATCCCTTGACTTCTAGTGTATGACATCCCTTCTGATTGCCTCAATGAAATATCGGAATTTCTTTTCGGAAACATTTTCACGCAATCATAGCCCGCCTTTTCAGATGTTTTACAGGATCTATGTTTAACTCCTAATTGCTCAGCAAACTTGAATGCAATTATTCTTTTATATGCTTGCTCAGTATTTTTAAATTATCTGTATCGAAGGTAGATGACGGTTCAATAGGTCCTTTAGTGTTGTTATTTAGTTTCAACCTTTTCTCAAGTGTTTTTCTATTTTGTAGATGAAAGAGGCCCTATAAATCATCATTCCTTGATTTTGTACTTCTTCCATATCTTTTTTCAAATCTTCTTCGCTCCATTCACCTCGACCAGCAGCCACCTTCCGTACGTATTGGTTCGACAACTGTAGAAAATATTGGACATAAATTTGGATATAACATTTTATGGCTATCTCTCTTGTAAAAACTATGGCCATTTCTCCTAATACTCCGGGAAAGCACGAAAACGGACATAACTCTCAAAAATTTTTTGTGATCACTTAATATGTTAACCCCAAATTATTTTCTTGCATATATCTTCTTTATTCGCAGACATATTGAAAATAGGTTCACATTTTGCTATTGGTACTTGATATGGGCTATCAGAATATGTCCATGAATCTTTTATACAGGGTGTTATCTGACTTGAGTCACCCCCATCTTTCAATTTTCAAATACGGACCTGTATTTTTTGTTGGAATTTTTGTATCATCGACGTTCACTTCATACTGAAAAATTTAATTCAATTCTATATTTCGGAATGTTTTGGTAAAATTTGATTATGTGAATTATTTCCTTTTAAATTACGGCCCTGGAAATTGGCTGACTGAGTTGAATAAGAACCCAATAGTAACTTTCACGTCTCCCCATGTACCGTAGAGTTTCGTGAGATTTTTGTTTCATTTTTAGGTACCTATTCATATTTTTTCCATTGTTCTGAACTTCGAATAAGAAAACCTTTTATGATTATCTGAAACATATCTTCATCAAAAATATATTATATGTATTCTAATAAGCAGAAAATCCCGAAATATGAAATTTAATTTAATTTCTCAGTATGAAGTGAACGTTGACAATACAAAAACTACAACAAAAAATACAGGCCCGTATTCAAAAATTCAAAGATGGAGGTGGCCCTAGTCAAATGACATACTATATAAAAGATTCATGGACATATTCTGATAGCCCATATCAAGTGTCAATAGCAAAATGTGGACAGATTTCAAAACATTCATCTCTTCCTACGTATATACATAGTAGGTTCTGTTAAATGCCTACGGGAAAATAACTACTTTCCCGGCTGATAGTACCATGGACATTGAATTAGATTCGACAGACATGAATACGTTTCCCTTTCATCCAGCAGTAGGACCTCACTGAAGTCAGTCGGATCACCAGATATATATCTGTGTATTTAAAATGTTTCCCCGTTAACCCTCAGAAGTCAAAATTTGTGCAAACTAAGGATTGACGAGGTCTTACCTTTTAACGTGTGATTCCTAACACAGATTGGACGATAGTAAGTGAAAATCGATAGTTCAGCCCGCTGATTGAACCACCGACTAACACGGCGGTCATTTGTGTGAGTGAACAAAGCACCCACGTCAAACCGACCGGCTACCGACCGACCAAATGCCGAAAATATTTTACCCGAACAATAGTGTGCCTGGGACTCGATTGACTTCAACACATTTAACAGAACCTACAATTATCAGTCACGTTCATAGAACAGTCGGAGTTGGAAGTCAGTCTGTGGACAGATGTGTTAAAACGTGGAGTTCTAAAACGTGTGGATCCTAAAGATATGCCAACAAAAAATTTGATAGTCACAAATTATAATATCAACCCGGTTTTTAGGCACATCCAGTTTGGAATTGATAACTACGTCAGACATGTAATGATATACTACAACTTTTTGACTGTTATATTTCGTAGTTGTGCAACCGTTTATGATATGTTCATATTATTTATTTCAAGGTGATAGAACCCCGTAATATTTGGAGAAAAAGAAAGACACTTGGATATATAACGCTTGACATTGCAACAGTATGGCAGCAAAAGAGTAACACTGTTCAACAAATTTAAGAACTAATTTTCAAATATATTTTTCAACAGATCATCAATTTTACCACAAATGGGCAATACTAACAGCTCCAAAAATGGAAACTTTTACTGGACCTCAAGGTTACATTAAAATGGATATATCAATACTGTCCAGATCGGAAGTTCCAAAGATTCCACTCCATATAATCAACGACGAAATAGAAGGGTATGTCTCATGTTTCATTATTATTGGTCATTAGAATAAGTTTGCGATACATATAGTTCGTTCGATAAAAAGTATAATATACTGTCAATTGAATATTGAATATAGGATAAAGAAAATACTTTTGGCTAATTTCTACTGAGTTTGTTATTTGTTACGACCGGTATCAAGTAATTTGAGTTGAGTTGAGTTACTTGAGAATGGTCTAACAAATCGAAACTGGTCGTAACAAATAATAAAATTGAATAGAACTGGCCGATACTTGATGAAAATCCATATTGAAACTAATTAATACAGTTCGGGTGATAACTGAAGACGATTGTGGATACTAACAATCGAAACATCGTAACGTAACTTGGTTTGGAATGGTTAATGATATTTTTCAATATTTTAATTTTCAACTTTTCAATTTTTGGTTGTTGTTTGTATGCAATTTCTTTGTAATTTCAGTTTTTTGTTTAATAAAAATTGTAATTTTTCTGTTAATCTTTTCAATTTCTTTCAGGGATTTCAAATCAATTTATATTATATCAGACAATGGAAGTCCGAACTGATGAAATATAGAAGCTGTTGTTGCCGTTGAAACACATATTACAGATTCAACAACAGAGTTTTTAGACAGATAGAAGGGGCTCTAATGGGATCCGCTTCATCCCCTCTCATCTCCAGCGTATTCATAAGCTATTTTGAAACCAGAGCCCTGAACAACGCCTCGATAATCGCGGCGCGAATCCGCGGTAAAAAAATATTTTGAG
>WOGP01006477.1:0-12362 GCA_015342065.1 Leptinotarsa undecemlineata | reverse complement strand
ATCACCCCAAAATTAGTAGAAATTGAATAATTTAGTGTAGGAAACATTCAAAAAATATTTTTTTGTTGTGTTGTGTTATTTGACATTTTGGACGAAAAAACAAGGCAACCATACTTTTATAAACAATACATGATAGAATATTTACCGATTCAGAAACAAAAATACCCGAAATAATGAAATATTACAATGCTAATAAAGGAGGAGTTGATTTTTTCGATGAAAAATGTGCTGAGTTCTTGTAGTCGGCGCGGCGTACACGAAAGTGGCCATTAACTATTTTCTTTCGTATACTGGATATTTCTGTGGTGAATTATTATATCTCACACCAGTGTTTTAATCAAAACGAACACATATGAAAAAAGCCCGTTTTTGCCAAAAAATTGGCCGGAAAGCTTGTTCAGGAAAATATCTCGTGAGTTACGTTTTGTTGTTACATGTTGAAAATTCACTTGCGGAAAATGATAATTTTGCTTTGGAGAAGCGAAAAGCGTGTTTTTTATGTCACAAAACTACCCATCGAATGACAAAATATTTATGTGTGGACTGTAGAAAGCCAGTATGTTTATAGTGTTCCAAACCAAAATGTAAGAGTTGCACGGATAATCAATAAGTTTGGCATTCGCTGAAACATTTTTAGAAATGTGTTTCAGAAGTTTTTTTTAGTATTCGTTTCTTTATGACTCCTTTTTGTGATAATTAATCTGAGTTTATCACATTTGAAATTTATGTACTTTTTTTGACTTAGAAATAAAACATGTAGATTTTTCAGTATTTTATTTTATTTATTGCCATTTTAGTTCATAATTTTTTTTCTATTGAGTAATATAGTATTCTTGAAGGGGTGTGTTAGAGAGCAATGTCAATATGAGCATTGTTGATGAAAATTCGGGGGAAAAAACGGCACGTTACCAGATGTGTTCTAAAATTTGACGTCACCACTTGAGGGTTAGACAATGGAAGTCCGAACTAATGAAATTCATCATGAAACATTGTCAATCACCTTCAAACAATCCGATTTTTTAGGAGATACAAATAATGGTTTGGAGTTATTTCAGCAGTCTTAATTATTTTTCAGATTGTTAAAGGTTCATGAAACAACAAAAACAAAAATTAATTGGTGCTCCGGGGCGACCTAATTAATTCCAGTGGCGTATTTGCTTTTTCAGCTGCAGGAAAACCCGGAAAAACCTGCAGCACCACATCATCTAAAGATCTTGATCTACCAATGTCCTCTCTGTTATAGAATAAAATGAAGGGTGCCTCCAGAGGCTCCAATAAATTCAAGATATTGCCAGAATATTTAGTGACACGACTATCGTCAAACCAGTCCGTTTTGTCTTTGACCAATACATAATAATGACCAGATTCAAAGCCAGAACCACAGTGAACAATAGTATAAGTATATACGCTTGAATAACAATTAAGTTGAAAATAAATATAGCTAAAATAGTTGTTTATTCAAAATAAATTATTCAATAAATTGTTCCAGTTTGTGGAATTAGCTGTGGTGGTAGTGCTCCCGACTCACGATCGGAAGACCGTGGATTTGATTCCTGCCTTGATCAAATATTTTTCTCGAGAGAATTTATCTGGTTGAAGGTGGGATGATTCTGCAACCGTGTTAGGAATCACACGTTAAAAGGTAAGATCTCGTTAGTCCTTAGCTCGTACAAGTTTCTCAACTTCTGAGAGTGGTCGTTCGTATGGGGGCGACAGCTGATAAACGGAAAAACAGATTTTAAACAGACATATTTTACACAGAAATGGAAAATGAACACTTGGAATGGTGAAAAAATAGTACAAAAGCAGTGTCGGATATGAAACTATAAATTAATGTGATTCAGAAACATCTGCAACGTAGCAAAATTTTGGGAAGAGTTAGTAGTTCGCCCTCATATACTTCTCAAATTTTTTTAACAAATTTCAATTAGTTTCAGTTGTAGAAAATCATAAACCAAAAATTAGTAAATGATTTTCTAGATTTGCATAGTGCTTCGTTTTGAATCATTTCAGGAATGGGTTACCTCAGTCCGGTTCTGTTTCAGCCGCCAAAATAATCTATTTTTATTTTAACTATCCAGGGCTAAATTAAAGTGTGACAAGTACTGCTAACCAATCCCTACTTACTCATATAATGTTAATAAGTTACTAATTAAACTCCACTGAATTCGTACATGTATTCATTACATCAGCGTTTTCATTTAGTTTCGACTTTTCCACACAGTCGATTCGTGCTTCATGATGGAACCAGATGAGCAAGTGTAAATATTTATTCATGACGAAGGTGAACATCGTTGTTCAGTGTATACCAAAGTGAAAATTTTATGTAGAGAGTTACAGTTTCAATGAGTAAGTACGTATTGTTACTTTGTGATCAATTTCTCGAATAATACCAAATTTGCATTCAGGCCATGCAAATGAAACAACTGACTATGGCATTGTATTATTAAATATGTAGATGCATGCAAAAAACGACCACGATAATACATTAACATTAGTTTAGGTCCCTTTCTCAGGAAAATACAATAATTGGTTGGTATTCTGGAATATTTAGGTCCAATCTTTGATTTCAGCTTGAGACATGGATTTCTCTTCCAGTCAACCATAACACTATAACAAGCTACAAAGTGAAAAAACTTTAGATTGCAAATGTGAATAATTTTACAATTCTAGTATTAGTAACCGAATAGCGAAGAAGTCATTGAAAATACAAGAGAAGGAAATTATTTTGTTGAAAATACTTCTGTAAGCCATAAACATCAGGTCAAGCTACGACACGGAGATTCATCTTATTAGACCCATGTCAAAATTGTCTCAGTGTTCTGTGTGTTTGTTCAATTGCCAAAGCTTCGTTCAACTGTTAATGAAAATATCTAAAACTAAACTTGTATTATAAAAGAAAAAAAATTATTTTATTGTTTGTTTGTAGTGAACTCAAATAACACGATATTTGATCGATTTGAAAAATTATTCCAATAGAAACCTACGTTATCAGCGAGTAACATGGGCTGTATTTCATTTTCGAAATTTAAGATTCCTAGAAAACTGCGATAATAACGTTTTTCAACAGGGATTTCCGAACCTATGACAATTGATAATGGCCATCTTGTTGGAGCTACATCTGTCAAATTAGTTGTCATTTATTCAGTCTTTTTGCCATATTACAAATAATAAAATTATTTTATCAAAATGGGTGTTCTGTTCGGGCAATGTACCGCGCGCTTCGCCCATTTTATGGGCGTCATAATCATCCTACCGTCCTATTCGCAATATGGTGGATACATTTGAATCCACTGGATCAGTAAACGACCGACCAACACCCATACGTTGACGAAACACAAGATCTGTGGGAAACATCGCCGCTGTCTGTGAGAGTGTATAGGAGAATCCGAAGCAGTCGATTTCGCGTCGCTCACAAAAACTCGGCCTTTCGCAGAACACGGTGAATTTTGCGCCGTGACTTGGGCATACACTGAGACCACAATTTCAATCGAAAAATCATCTTCAGCGATGAGGCCCGTTTCTGGATGAATGGATACGTGAACAAACAAAATGTGGGATGAGATCCAAGACCGTCCAATGCAACCCGAAAAAGTATCTGTTTAATGTTGATTTGGCCCCGTTAGATTGTTTCTCCTGGAGTTTTTTTAATCCGGAGGTGTATGCGAAAGAGCCACAAACCAGTGGTCTTCAAAGCCAACATAACTCATGCCATCGGTCAAATTCAGCCTGATTTATGCGCCAGTCATATTGGACGTTTCGGATGAGCTCCACCCAGAGAAGCCCTGTCGGACATTTGAACGATGTTATATTCCACACATAATGGCATCAATAGGTCTTTTGAACGAATGAAACTTTTGATGATATTTTGTTCAATTTAAATTTTAGAATAGGGAGACCTCAATGTAAAACCATTTATAACCCAAGGTATCTCATTATCTGGAGTCAGCACTGGGAAAGTTGCTGGTTAATAACTTAGGAATGTAGGTATTCGAGCAGAGCTCAAGTTACAGCTCGGCTTGACTCGATTAATTCGGTACGAAGCGCGGCTCGACTTTCGAATCCCCGGCTCGGCTTGAAATCGAGCCGAGACAAGCTTTCATTATTCATTCTTTCCTATAATGAAAAAATTGTCATATATCAACGCCTAGCCTTAGAAAGCTGGGGTTTTCCAAGGGGCTGAAGAAGTGGACTGAACTTTCTTGTGACACATTCGTCATTCTTAAAGTTAAAATCATAAACATAGTAACAATCAACCAGTAAATCCACTCCCCATACTTTCATTCATAAATTCACTGAGTTCTTGGTGACCTCGAAATGAAATTTGGATCCAATTTCGTTCTTTTACCATAGGTGTGCGCTCATATAAAAACGAAATTTGACGTGGTAAGAGAGCCTACTGGTTGTATTATTCTAATGTGACATAAACTTGTTACTGAGCGTCTTTGCTAGATATAAAACGATACTTTCATTGAAGGTTTTCGAATTTATATCTCAAAGTGGGTTGGGAAGTGGGCTAGTCCTTCCCAGGGTATGCTACTCCTGCAATTTCCAATATTAGAAACAATATGAATTGGTTTGAAATTTCTCGGTCAGATATAATAAGGAACATATTCACACCGACGGATGTAAACTGGGTAGCCAAGATGTACGAGTTTTTTGAGAGATAAAGAACGTTTTGCTTTGTCGTTGTATGTGTTAAATGTTATTCTATAGTTGATGTTTCATTTGATAATTTTGGTATAATTTGATTAGTGTAACATTGAGATCTTCTGAGCATGCGCGCAATTTCAAAATTGTGAAATTTGCAAAAATGGAAAAATTTTCGAAAATGGATTTAATTTTCAGATGGTTACTGGTTTGACCATTCTATATGTTATTTCTTCTCCACGAGATAGTCAAACAGTTTACAACTTTCGATATATGCATGTAATGTCGGCGTTTGTCAAAAATCAAAAAATCAACCCTTGAGGTGTTAAAAAGGAGCTAAAACCTTTAATTGCACTCAGTTAGATACTGGGATTTTTATAAATATGTCTGTAAGGGGTTGAAAGGGATCAAGACCCTTTTATAGTTAAAAAAGCTTGAAACGGATTGAAAGCTAGGCTCCATTCGAGACTCTTCGGCTCGGGCTCGAATGAATGTGGCTTGGCTCGAAGCTAAACTCGTGAAAAATACTGCGACTCGAGTTGATTTCAAGCTTTGGTTCGGACCCGAATACATCCCTATCTCAAATATTGTCGACTATTTCACTTAAGAAAATAACTGTAATGAACCTATTAGGTCATTGCTGCAAATTCACCAGTGGGTAAGTGAAGCCATTGGAATACATGAATCTAAATGAAATTGTAATTAAACTAGAGAAGAATGGGCCGGAAATGAAAAGGAACTGATAGTCGATTCATTGAAATATTTTGCTCGGCCCTCAGTCCTCAGAAACAGTTTCGATTTTGATGAATAGCTTTTGTGCATGAGGCATGAGGCTAACAGAAACCAAAAAATGTATGAATATAGGAGAAGGACCACTTCTAGAGACTATTAGTTTTGACGATAGAACAGTTATGGCAAATATAGATTCGATTCAGAATCCTTTGATTTTATGTGGGTTCCCAAACTGAATTCAATTTATTTTCCGTGAGTAGAATACTCTATAAAGGTTTTTGGGTTTTTGGAGATTTTTTGACACTCCATGCGGATACACATTTGCAATAGCAAAAAGAATAGGAAACATTTTCACGATGGACATAAATGTCGATTTGACTTGTGTTGTCCCCGTAGTGGCAAGTGAAAATTTGAGATGAGAAAATATGTGTGAAATGAAATCTGTACAATAAATTGCGAAGATACTCTTAAACACTTTTGGCAAAATATGACTCGAAGGAAAAAACACATTTCGGTAGTAGTTTAACAAAAACTTTCGAACCTGAACAGCAAGTGAACGTGATACGAATAAACCATTATTCTCAAATTTTGAATGCTAATGTGAAACATTACCAATGTCATTAAGGGTAACAAAAGATAAATCAACTCTCAACGAATACACGGAATACCACAAGAATCAGTCTTGAGACCTATGCCATTTCGAGTATACAGTGTAGTCCACTAAGTCTGCAACAAATGGGAAACTTTTTTATTATCGATTTTTCAGAAAATTTTATTCTCGACAAAAGTTGGTGCATATTCCAAAACTATACCAAGTGTACCTGAAATGGCTATATGACAAACACCATACAGGATAGGCCGAAAAATATAAAGTTCGTTCAAGGGTAAAGTACCCTTATTTCAAAAAATATAGACATATGTTTGAGAAAAAAGTTGCTTAGAATTGAAAGTTATGTTTAGATACGGTCATAGCCTGCTATTCAAATTTTTGTTCTTCTGAAAAATTTTCAATTACCCCCGTATGATTATTTCTTATGGGGATACTTAAAACAGAGATCGCCTCTTCAATAATGTTGATGAGTTTGAAACTTCAATATGAGTTCATTGCAGAAATATTCCCGCTAATGTGTTGTGATCTACATTAAACGAATATTATGAGCGATTTTATGATCGAAAGAGGACATACACAGACGCTTCGATAATTTTTATTGTTAGCACCTCTTAAGTTGTTAAGTTACCTACTGTATTTTTCTGAACTATCGCTTATTGGTTATTTTTGGTTCATGGCTATCCGCGATAAATTTTGACAGTTTATTCATATGAACATTATACTTACTAAAGTTTTTGTCTCGTTGAAAAGTGTATTTGTTTTATTCTAGAGTTCTGTTAAATATCGTTGCAACAAAGATGAAGTTGATGGTCACCTAAAAATATACAAATCCAAGTAAATTTTACAAATACACTTTAATTTTCTAAAAAAAATTCAAATAGCAGGCCATGACTTCGTATCTGAATATAACTTTTAATTCTAAGCAACTTTTCTTTTCAATATATTTCTATATTTTTTGAAATAAGGGTACTTTACTCTTGAACGAACTTTATATTTTTCGGCCTATCCTGTATGATGTTTATCATAAAGCCATTTCAGGTTCACTTGGTATACTTTTGGAACATGCACTAATTTTTGTAAAGAATAAAATTTTCTGAGAAATCGATAATAAAAAGTTTCCTATTTGTTAGTGGACCACACTGTATATAGATAAAGTTGACGAATCTGTTCCTGATGGAAATTACATGAAATATGCTGATGACGTTATCACAATCATAACAGGTTCCGACCAAACTAGTATACAACGGAAATGCGAGCAAACAATGACATCTTTGTACTGGTGTTTTTTCAATAACTCCCTTGTTTTTAATTCAGATAAAATAGTGATTATTCAGTCATCAAAAAACTTTTGACTCACTATATATTGATGTGGATAATAATTCGCTTTCATTGTCGAAAATATCCAAGCACATTGCAATGAACTCATACCAAAATTGCATTCTTAAGCTTTGAGGATACGAAATCATAGCTATATTCTTATTATAGAATCTATAATATAGATCGACTGAAAATGGTGTCCGTTTCTGGGGTTGGTCAACTAAAGCAGGTGAAGTTTTTTTTCCTGGAAAGGACAGGATGCACGATGACCTAGAACAACTCCTCGGGAGGATGTATGTATAATGGGTTACATGTGGCCTGAGTGTTGTAGGCCTACATTCACCCTCTCTACTCTACAGCAATCAATACCGCCGTGTATATATCATACTTTACGAAGCCCAATAATGAAAGTTCATTTGTGTTGTGATTGGGCAAGGAATTTAGCCAAGGAACCCACAGAAACATTCGATTATTTGGATCGAAAGTATTTTGATCATGTACTCGAAGAAAAACATAGGAAATGGGTCTTGAAAATGAGTTTTTGTTGGTTATGAAGGAAACAATAAATCAATTACAATATATTTCAAAGAAATTGTTGTGTTCAGATCAAATACTACGATATCACTAGTACAACTTACAAAAATCTTCGAGAAAATCATAATATTGATATTTCCAAGATATGCATAACGAACCTATCGATTTTCCGATATTTGAAGGAGAGGTCCAAGATGTCAAAGGAGAAAAATCATCTTATGGACTCCGAAACCGATTTGCTGATTTTGATAAAAGACCTTCTTGCGTTGGGAAACAAGGCAATCCTATAAACTACAAAGAAGCTGTCGAAGGGAAAAATGTAAATAACTGAAATCAGTTCGGAGTTTCTACAAGCGAACAAGTAAAATAAGTATTATCTAGTATGTATTGAAGGGCCAAAGCAGAGGTGTAACATTAGATAAGATGTAAGATTAGGTAAGACGTACTTTTAAGAGTAATAGAATAGAATACGTTTATTGACTACGTTATATACAAAAATATTTGTAGCAGGTCAAGTAAGATACACACAAGATATTATAGATAAACAAGGCAAATATTAGAATTGAATATAGTTTTGCCTGAAAATATGAGATGCATATGGCTAATATACACATTTTTGCACAAATAGTAAGAATTACTGTGTCAGCATATTTGGTCTGAGGGTATCTCAAAATACTCGATTACCGAGTAGAAATTGCAGGCTACCAATTCTTTTTTTTTATTTTAATTTTAAATTTCGATTTTCCGATATTTGAAGAGGTCCAAGAGAAAAAGAAAAACCATCATTATGGACTTCGAAATCGAAATCACATTAAAAACTTGAACGATTTGCTGATTTCGATGCAGGATCTTCTTGTTCTGGGGAACAAGGCAAATCTGTAACCTACAAAGAAGCTGTTGTGGGCAAAATAATCAATAAAGTCAACAGGGGATTATTTATTTTCGGAGACAGAAACGTACCAGTATTTATCAACATATCTGGACCGACATAAATCAAACTTCGTATATGAATTGCACCAATTCATCTAAAGCAATAATTTTTTCAGGCCAGTCTTCCCTTGCCCACACAGTAGGTTTATGGACTGACACCTATCAAAAAATAACCTACTGTGTAGGTAAGGGAATTGTTCCTTTTAGACAATTTGATTCAAAACCGCTCTTTAAGTATGCCCATTTGCGGAATCACACCGTTAAATTTTTGTTCTATTTATTCGCATGATGGATGATGAACTCATATTTCACTTCCATGTTTCCGATAAATTTATTTATCTAATCAGACAAAGATTGTCAGGGGGCCGATATTTATATAATATGCTATTAATTTTCGTTTCTATTTTTAGATGCATCAGATAGGTTCAGCGCTACTGAAATAATATCTTGATGTCATCTCTCAACATATTCAATTATTTCTACCAGAGAATCAGACTAAAATCTGCCAACACCATTACGAACCGAAATAAATAACCGGAGAAATGGACCGCAACCTTGAAGCAGGAGCCCCTTTGGTCGTTATTTCGGAAGTATCGCCTTGCACAGAGAGTGTAGATAAAACTCTCATCGATCCCAAAGATGACAACGAGTTGGTTCCTCAAATTGACCGCACATTTCAAAGGAGAGAGTCAATTTTGTCTTCGGAAATTAGTATTTTCGTAGAAAAAACCAAACAGAAAATTCCAGACGGAGGATGGGGATGGTTAGTTGTTCTGGCTTGTTTTGTTATCAACATGTTATCGGATGGGGTGGGATTCACCTTTGGACTTTTGTATATAGAATTTTTGCATGAGTTTGGAGCCTCCAAGTCTGCCACTTCTTGGATAGGAAGCCTTTTCATGGCTTTACCACTAATAACAGGTAAGACTTTTAACTTTTAAAAAGTGTTAAAGTGACAAAAAAGTGTGACAGTTAAAAAGTGACAGTTAATTTTTCAAAAATTTTTGAGGAATTAATATTGACTGATACAAGGCTTGAGCGACTGTTTGAATAAATAATTACCTATGTCGAAAAAAAACCAAAAGAAAATGGGAACTAATTCATTAACAGTATATTAGGTGGGCATGGTCATAGTCCCATTGGATACGGGAATGACAGAATCACTTGTGGTTCTGTTATTCCCTAACTGAATGGCATCCCAACGATGGCTCAATCCTAAGGTGTGTATATCCGTGCCGAGAGGATGATTGACACTAAATCTATCAGCTGTATCTACGGAACCTTTGAGATACCGGGCGCCCTCTTGTCGTAGCATCGCCTTGTCACGGTAATGCGGGGCTCTGCCGTGATTGACCTTCTTTCCCTAGCTACTCGTGGGACTTTTATGGAAAGAGTAAACTAAAAAATTATTTCTGACGCTGAGTCTACAGAGGAGATGGATGTCGAGCTTACGACTCTAACTGACCTCCCAGTAAATTTAGATCAGGAGCGAGAGCTTCTCAACTCTCCAACTCCTGATCCAATTAACTGAACCTGTAAAAAAAGGTTTGGTGGTGCAACCAGGAAACGAATGAGTCGTCTCCTCAAGAGCGGGGTATCTTATGAAACCGCCTTGTACCATATTCTTGAGCGGAGTACGCAAAATCTGTCTCAAGTGGAGGAACAAACTCTCCATGAGCAAGTTAGCAAACTGCGCTCAAGTGATGATTCACCAAAACCAGAGTCGAGAAAGCCCCGCATGGTTGAGTCTAAGGCATCGTGAGATGTAGTTGACGTGACAAAACCTACATATGGGAAGGTTGTCGCGGGTATCAAGGTGGGTATCTTGCACCTTGACAACCAGACTACCTCATTAATAATGAAACAGCAGAAAGAGAGTTCAGCAGAGCCATACTCTTACCATCTGGCCTGAAAGACCAATCACCATACGAACTAATCGGCCTCGTTAAGAAGCTGGGTTTATTTGGTCGAGTGTGAATAGGTGTGAGCCACAAAAAACCCTTGCGGGTTGCGGTGGAGGGTCGAATAGACCCACTCACTTTGGATCTAACCTATCCTATTACATAGCATTATTGGAGCATTCGAAGGGCGAAACCGCAGACAAACAACCACTTTAAAAAAAAGAATGTGCTGTTTCATCGAGACAATGCGACGTGTCACAAATCAATGAAATGGCGAACCTGCATGAATAGGCCTTCAAATTACTTCTGCATCCACCGTATTCTCTAGATCTGACCCTCAGCGACTTTTTCCTGTTCTCAAACCTCAACAGAATGATCTGCGGTAAGAAACTTAGCGCCGATGAAGAAGTAATCGTCGAAACTAGGGCGTATTTTAAGGCTAAAGACCAATCGTACTATAAAAATGGGATCGAAAAACTTTATGACCGCTATAATCGTTGTTTTTCCCTCGAATACAACTACATTGAAAAATAAAAATAAAATTTCATAAAAAAAATGTTTTTTCATATCAGCTCACGAAATTTTAAGCCCAACTGTCATTATTCAACAATCAGGAAATGCCACCATTACTCTTGGGAAAAGTAGAAAACTCTACTTTCTCTATTACTCATATCAGAAAAATTTTAAAATATGATTCATTTGTTAACGATATCCTTAATGAAAGTACTTACCCAGTAAATTTCACAACAAAAAGCAACCTAAAAAATAAGCATTCAAAAATATTTTCAGTGATATTATTCCATCCATTTTCAAATAGAATAGTCTGAGAGAGATTTGTCGTAGAAATTAGAACACTCGATCATTCATTGACAAAACCAGATTTCAAGCTATTCAAGTTTCTGACTAAGTACTTTTATATCTTCATTAAGGGACGAACTTTTGAAAAATATCAATTTGTTCGCCTCCTTAAAAATTTCTGATGGGTTACAATAGTTTTTACTTTCTCAGTCCGTGTTTCTATTTTTTTGCTTAAAAATGTTGAATGATCAATTATGACGTTCGAGAAGTAGGTAGGTCAATTTTCAAGTCAATAATGCAAATATTACTGGAGTTCTATCCTAACACTAAAACGTTATATTTAACACCTCGACACGTGTTTCACCAAGTGATCATCTTCAAGAGAGAGATAAAACTAAATATATATACAATGTTGTCCGTATTTATACAATAGAATTCCAAAATGTTGCCTTATCTACTAGTTAGGTGAGTCTGATAACTAAAAATAATATTTCAACAAGCTATATGGTATAGTAGTTATATCCATTCCCAATTGGAACGGCAAAAAAAAGATTACAGTCAATAAACATTTGTTGCCTGTGACCCCTAGTCTCCCAGATAGTTAGTAAACGTGCTATCAAACGTAGTTGAGGAATGAAGGCTCAGCTAGCTGGACTGGCTGAATACTAATTTTTTGTCCGTTTCACAATATTTCTTTATCAGTGCCGTGTGTTCGAGGGGGTCAGGTGAGGTAGTGAGTGAGTTTTGCAAACCGATTTTTGAAAACTTTTTCTAGAGATCAACAATAGATTAAAAAGCGGACAAATTAATTTGCAGGTAGTGCAAACTACCGAAAAATCAATTAGGATAATCATCATTTAACAAACAAAGTCCACATCGGACCAAAAAAC
>WOGP01006476.1:0-12362 GCA_015342065.1 Leptinotarsa undecemlineata | reverse complement strand
AAATTCGCAGTGGATGAAATGGCGTTAAGCCGTGGAATTACAGTTTTAAGGTTACCACCATACCACTGCGAATTAAACCCAATAGAATTAATCTGGGCGCAAGTAAAAGGAAATGTGGCATGAGAAAACAGAACATTTAAATTAGTGGAAGTGCAACATCACCTACAAGAAGCTATTCGAACTGTTTCTGCAGAAGACTGGAAGAAATGCATGCAGCATATTTTAAAACAAGAGCAAAAAATGTGGGACGTAGACAACCGTATTGAACACAATATTGAACCAATCATAATTCACTTTGATGATATGTATGAATAGTACCTAGTCGTCCACCTAAATAATGAATCTACCTGTAAAGGCCAGGTATAAATTCATTAACAATGAAAATAAATTGGTCGCAAGTATACATGGGACTATATACCTAACTAGTTTTACCTACAAATGAACAGATTCAATAATGGCGCATTATTCAATTCAGTTTGATCGTTCATAAGATGTTGGGAGTTTTTGAATTTGTTAATTTCCATACTCTCCAACAGGTTAAGTTTCAAACCTTTCTTATGGAAATGGAGGGGTTTGTATTCATGGTTGAACTCATGTCCTCTGAGATTAAATGACTGGTGGAATTAATTTTTCCATTCTGAAAACTTCATTTCTTTTCTTTATGCGGGCTTTGAACGTATATAATAACATCGGACATGACCCACACGATAATTTATATACTCCTGGTTTTTCTGAAACTGAACTTTTATCTTTGTTATTCTTAATGTGCATGCCTAAGTTATTGTTGGTTCTGAAGTTATATCTTTGATGGGCAGAAAATCTGAAATATTTGTAGTGGGTTGGCCTGAGTAGGTTAAAGTTCTCTTCGAATTGGGTAAACTTCTTTCAAAGCTTGACTGTATAATTTTTCTGATAATAAAGAATCTATGCAATATTCATGCAGTAAACTGTATTGATTTGTTTTTCAATAAGTATTTTCATCAAGTAACAGTTCTATCCAATTATTTTTGATTCTGTTCGCCCACTCACTATTCTCCACAAAAGCAAGCAAAATATTTAAAAAAATGATAACCCTTATGAAAATGGTGATGAAGTGAGCCAAAATAATACATTTCTTATGCTCGTTGGCTATTTTAATACCCAGAAATTATATAACAGCAACAGTATTAAGATGCACGAAAATGTCATGACCTTTAGAATTTTTTAACAACTTTACATATCAGCACCCGTTTAACATTTTTGCGTTCATAATCAGTGAATGACATAAATATAAATCAAGACTTGTTCAGAGACGTATTCTCATAATGAGGTATACAAATGATTCATTTTCATTTCATAATTCTTAGTAGGATATTCGAAAAGTAAAAATTATAAAAAAATTCTTATAAAACAATTTTCAATTTGATTTAATTACAAATTCCAGTGAATACAGAAATGTCATTTGGTAGAAAGTTATATTTTTTTGTGTATATATATTTTTCTTTGTATTTTGTTTCCTTTAATAAAAGCAATCATTATTATTATTATTATTATTATTATCATTTGAACATAGTCAAGATTTTAAAGATTTATCTCTCAAAAACTTTGAAAAAAGACTCAAAGCTCTAATCTCAACGAGGCAATGATTTAACTTCATATTACTTGCCTCAGGCTTTCATAAAGGTTTCGATTGTTTGTCCATTCATGTTGCCATGTGTTGAGTATTGAGTTTTTAATGAATTTTTTTTCGTCATTTGGACTCACAGGTATATTCAGATCGACATTATTCTCAGTTGCAGCTCTTGCTGCAGTGTCAGCTTTCTCATTACCGTCAATTCCTATATGGCTAGGAACCCAAACAAATACGATCGATTTTCCTTTAGACTGGAGACAACTCATCAGTGTTAAAATTCTTTGTACCAGCGGATGTTTACTGAAAGAGTTTTCAATTGCTTGAATAGAACTCAGCGAGTCTGTGCAAAGGATGTATGATTGAAAATTACATGAGTCCATGTAAAGTAATGCTTGCCAGATTGCATATAGTTCTGCTGTGAAAACACTCGCTTGATTCGGTAAGGTCCAGAAGTGGGTTGATCCCAAACATGCAAAAGCACTTCCAGTTCCTTGCTCAGTCTTCGATCCATCCGTGTACACTATATGTGTATATATGTATATATGTGTATATATGTATATATGTATATATGTGATGGATATTTCTTTCAAAATTGTAAATTCCATAAAGGGAAAAGCCCTCCAAAGGCAGCTCTTTATACAGCAATTAGATGAGAAAGAACCAGAATTGGCATTGCACACGAATGTAAGGTGGTTGAGTCGAAGCAAGTTTTTGCAAAGATTTCGAGATCTATTGGACGAAATAATAAAATTTCTTGAAGAAATGGGTGATGATTATTGGCAATTGCGTGATTTAGACTGGCAATGTGATTTAGCTTTCTTGGCCGATTTTACTGGAAAACTAAGTACATTAAATCTGAATCTACAAAGCAAGAATAAAACATTAACAGAAATGATGAGTTTTATTGCAGCATTTCAAAGTCAAACAGCGTCTATGATAGTTGACACAGAGAAGAAAAATTTGAACAATTTGTAAACGCCAACGATCATATGGAAAAACATCCTACCTACAATTTCATTTCTGACAAGTACCCGACAGAAATTAGGGCAGTGATAGCAGACTTCGAAATTCACTTTAGTGATTTAAAAAAAAATGAGAAATTAGTTCAATTCATCAGTTATCCGTTTAATGATTCCATTGATCATAGTGATATCTATGAATTGGCTACAAAATTCGCAGTTATAATTCAAATGGAACACATGATGTTATAAAACGAAATTATAACTCTGAGCTGCAACATATTTCTAAAAGCAAAGTCATCCTCAGGTCAAGATTTCTGGGCATTGGTTTCCAACGAAAAATATCCAAATTTGAAGAAATGTGTTGAACACTTTCATTCGTATTTTAGTTCAACATATTTATGTGAGTCAGCTTTTTCCTACTTAAAACAAACAAAATATAAACACCGTTCTCGCTTGACAGACGCTCATACATTAGATTCTTTAAGGTTGGCAATTTCCAACTACAAACCTTATTATACTAAACTAGTGGAAGATACTGCGATGCAATGCTCACACTAATATATAGATAGGACATATAAATGTTGATTAAACATCATCAACTCAGACTTCCATTCCAAAGTATCAAGTAAATTTAAGGAAATAATCTCATATGTGATACGAAAAGGAACTCCTAAGACTGTTCAATAAAAAATATTTTATGATTGTGTACTAAACACTATGCTGTTTCATTTAAGATTTCAATAAGTATGTAAGTGGTAGATCACACAGGGTTTCGTTGGTAAACAGTAGTCTAGTCTAATCAAGTTGGCCACCCCTGCTATAGGTGATCTATTTAAAAAAAAAATCAGCAAGGTCCTGCTGCTGGATGAAAGAGAAACATCTGTGAAACTAATCTCGGTGAGGTATCTCACATATATGTCTGTTGGATGTTATTCAATATTTAACGTGGTATTAGCCGGTGAAGTAGTTGTTTTCCAGCAGGCATTTACCGAAACCTATGGTGTAGGTAGTTGGGAGATATGAATATTTGGAAATTTTATTTAAAAATATTAATTTTCTAGTATCTTTTCAGACAATGGAAGTCCAAGCTTGCCAATTTTGATTCAATATGATACATTCGACAAGTACTTATGCAGTTACAAAGGTATAGTGTTTCAAAAAAAAAAGTTCTCATTTCCATTATATTAGGTATCTTCAAAAACTTTCTATACTTACACTTCATGATTAACTCTTCCAGAGTGGATTTCCAACTGCCTTTCAACGACATGTCTTCAAAATTCTTTTCCCTGTGAGTCATGCTGAACAGTTTCCCTTCGTACATTTTCAACTGGACGTTTGCTTCACATACGGGACATTTCACAGCTTGTTTAGATTTCTTTTGTGGCCTCAGATGACAGTTCATCGCTTTGATCACCACTTTGTCTTTGATTATGATCTTATGGATACCTTCAGGAACGTATTCATAGAGCTCATCGATAGCTTCGAAAAGTTTAGACCGCAAATATGATAAGTCATCATCCCAAGAATAAAGTAACTGTAGTATTTTGCGTTCACTTGAACTTCGGAAAATGCTGAAATACAAAATTTATATAAAAATTCAATAAAAAACCACTCATCACAAACTGTTACCATCTGACACCTTATTTAGAGTAGAGTACATTTTTGACCATTTTACATACTATAATACATTATTTTATCTTTATCTATTTATATATTTGTAACTTATATTATTATTAAATTGTTACATTATTATTGATTCCATTTACTTCCACGAACTATAATATAAGTACTAAATTTTCGTTTATTTTTAATTCACATATTCTTTATCTATATATATTTATATACTTGTAACATATATTATATATAATGTGTAATTTGGATGCAAATAAAATTATTATTATTATTCATGGAAAGTCACGAATATAGATATGTTTTCTTACCAACGTTTGCCAAAGTTGCCATTTTCATTGCCATTTTTCAAAAGATATAATGACGGTATTATCACTTCCATTCCAAAAAAATAAACAATCTAAAATTTTAAAAACTTTTCAGAGATTTCATACAAAACTGAAATTTATTCTTGAAATGAAAAAAAAAACAACTTTAGCATTTCTAGACACCACAGTAACCAAAGTAATCAAAGAAATCAAGGGCAATTGCCATTTCCAATCCTGCGTTTCATAAGGAAAATCTCTAATTAATCGAGAATGAAAAGAGAAATGAAAATTTCTTTGTTTTTTACCACTTTTAATTGTAACTAACATTACTGCAGTTTCGTCCTATATGGACATTTTCAAACCTAAAAGTGGTAAAAATTTCTCTTTTTATTATGATCTCCTATCACATAGTAACGGGGCTACATCCATCAATCCGAGAGTCTCTATCGCAAAATAATTGAGGAAAGAAATTTCTTTTCCCAAAATACTAGAGTAAATAAAGTTGGCAAGTATTTTTCTTTAAAACAAAAAACTAAAACACCGCATACAAAGTGTACAAATTGAACTCTGAAGGCTGTCCCTGATATGATGTTGGTCAAATCAGACAACATCTCAAAACACGAGTTTCATAAAACATGAGAGACTCTAAAAATCTAAATATCAAAAACCCCACAGCCCTTGTGAAATATGAAAAGAACACAAGCTCAGTTTTGACTTTGAAAATCTGACTTTTGTAGATGTTCAACCATATTTATCATAAAAACTTTTGAGCGAAATGATATATATATCCTCAAATATGATGGTGTTAACACTAGAAGGTATGTCGATGTCCCAAATACTGCATATTTCAATTTAATCAATGAAATACCTAAATAATTATCGTTTTTTTCATTCTAATTTTTCTGTCATTGATAAAGACAGACACCTTATCAGTATAATATTTAAAGTATCATATCATATATCATATCATATTATATTTGAAGCCATTCATTTATTTCGTGTCTTTGTGTAGTGTTGTTATCTCGAAAATTTTATTAGTTTGCTGTTTTTTATTTTTATCACATATCTAATATGACTGATGTTTCTAAAATAATTATATTTTCAACATGAAGAAATCCCATTTTTCCATTTAAATTTTTCTTTTGTCAATTCAAAATTTATACAGCAGAGACTATCATTAAACTGATTAGAATTGTGATTTTCGACATGTAATGAGCAAGAAGTACAGTTTTTATGATTTTTAGAAAGATAACTAACTATATGTGTTACGAGTAAAACAAGACTGTATCTTCCTGGTTTGTAATAAGTACATACTAGGCAAAAAATATATTTGTTTATTAATTTACGTTATACTCTTTCAATTATTTCAACATAAATAATGAATTTTTTGAAATGAACAGATATTTGGCAAACTCAGCTATGGCGTTCATTCCCTGCAATTACTATCTTCACAGGGGCACTTTTAGTGTTCACCTTCTGAAAGGTCACAATTCTTGTTGAAATGCCGGTCATAAAAACAAAGTTTCATCTGATAATTTTTTTATTATCATTTGTCATTATGTCATATGTTTGCGTTAAAATATTAAGTTTCTTAGTTAATTCAATATATACAGTTCGATAAAAATGTGTTCCTACTGCAAAAAAATATCATATTTCCATCAATTACGTTAGTGTTGATTTGACATTTGCCCAATTTATATTCTCAGCGGAGGATTACTTGGGAACTATTACGGAAACTGTGAAAAAAGTAGTTTGAAGAAAGACTCTCACTTTAGATTACAGAGAACACCAGCCCCATCACAAGATGTTTTGATTCTATCAAGAAGGTTGTCGAAACAACCATTTATGAGAGTCCAATCCATTCCATCAGAGTACCACTGGCCATCTTTCAGAGTAAGCTTGTTACGAAATTTTTCCACTTGCATCATCAGCCCACTGAAACTCTCAAAAGCAGTTGTAGACTGAAAGTGAGAAATGGATCAAAATCATACTATGAAAATAAAATGTTCATTTCTTTTCACAATTCATTATTTTTACCTCACTTATGAATTTCTCCATATATTTTTCTTCCAAATCCTTGCAGTCGTTCCTCAAATTATCGTCTCTCAAAGTCGGATGATCTGGCTTAAAGTTATCCAGTACCTCAGCTAAGTTATATAGTGTGTGTATGACCTGAGGTTTGTCTACTGTTAATTTTATTTCTCCTTGTTCCCCAGAAAACCTGGAAACCAACTGTAAAACACATCTGTAATAATCTATAGCTCCTTGAGGATGGTGGAAGATGAGTTCAATGCCTGCCAAACCTAAAATCGATTCGGTTTAAAAATGATGATGTTAACCTAATGAAACTATTCTATTCTAGCATTGTGGATAATTACATTTTATATAGTCTCTACTCTTGCAGAACAAAAATGGTCCCTCATATGAGAAATTTACTAAACAGGTACTTTTTACTGATTTTACAGCACCTTAGGTTCACTTGTTCAACACATGTTCTTCATATGAATCATATTCCTAAATGACATTATATTCTTCAGCAGTTATTATTCAGTTCATTCAGATTACAGATTACAATTTTTATTGCAACACCTTTCAGTACTAGACTCACTTACTTTCTAATACTAGCTACATTAATGAATAAATTCGATCAAATGAAAAGTCTGTTCATTTAGGAGCACCACAGGGATTAGTATAGGGTTATTTTTTTTCAAAATATCAATTGATATTAACTGCAAGCTAACATGTGGATCATACCAAAAGTTTCTATAGGAAGAACTTCAAGAAATATCGTAACGAGAATCGCCGAACATAAAAGAAGTTTTGAGCTAAAGAAGACCTATTCTATCTTTTAGATAAAAACCAAATTTCAACATGGACTACGATATTATTATGTGAAAATGAAGGACAAAAATTAAACCTGTTAGAATCTCTGGAAATAAATAAAAACAAATATTCAATTTTCTTTTCAATGACCAACAGGAAGTTGAATATTAGTGGAGTTTTCTACAGGAAGGGGTCTTATCACACCTTCTTTAGAACATAGTTCTGGTCACCCTGATTAATCACCTCAATTCATTTACCGCCATTGAAATTGTTCTCATAAATTGTTAATAATTTACATATTTAGGTATTAACTGTTTTCCTAAAAATAATATTGTATTAATTATTTTTTCTTGATCTACCTGAATTATTCATTTATCTAATTGAGTTTTTACATGTCACCGAATTTGCTTCACACCAGTTTAATACCGAGTATTAAATCGTCGTGGTGGATATTCTTCATAAGAAATAATATCACAATAAAACTGCTCCTACATACCATAACTGCAATAGTCTTCTGAATGCGGATTTCAAAATAAGTTGGCGTCATCAGGAGATGAACTGAATTAATGATTCAAGTAGTGTTTGTGTTTGATCTAAGCTAAGCTTTCAGCAAAATATATTAAATACTAAAATGAATTTGTGAACTTGGAAAAGTAGTTTCTACAAGATGCTGTTCTTGGCCTGTTTATCATGCAGCACATATTTTTTTGTGGTATTTCAGGAGAAGGCACAATTATTATTATTGAAAATATTTGTTTACATCACTTTACCTTACCATTCAGAGACGATATGATCAATCGAAGGCAGTCCTCACTGTCATTGGTATTTTTGACAATGAGAGCATTAAGAAGGTCTTTCATGGATGTTACTTGTTTTTTCGTCGCCAGATATCTACCTCTTGAAGTATTGGGATGAGTACAAGCATGCCTCAAAGTGTATAAGGGGTCCAGCAGCTACAAAATCAAACAGATATATTTAACAATATGAAGCGCAAATGGCAGATCTTAAAGATCAAAATATGCAATAAATATAATAAAGAATCTACACCGATATACAGAGAATACTGAAAGTTTAGAAATAGCCATAACTTGTTCTGCGCTACAAAATTAAACCAATATATTTAACAATATGAAGTACAACTGGCAGAACTTGAAGATCTAAAACTTATAGAAATCTCTCTATGGAGAAACTAACTTAGTGAGTAATAAATTCAGTCTCAAAATCTGCAGTAGATTCAATACTAAAGAATCTACACCAGTATACGGAATACATACATACAAAAAGCCATAATTTGTCCTGTGCTACAAAACGAAACCAAGATATTTTAAAATATGAAGTACAACTGGCAGAACTTAAAGATCGAAAAATCTCTCTATGGAGAAACTATCTTAGTGAGTAATAAATTCATTTTTAAAATCCGTAGTGGATTCAATACTAAAGAATCCACACCGATATACAGGGTATGCTAAAAGTTTGGAAATAGCCATAATTTGTCCTGTGCTATTAAACAAAGATATTTGACAATATGAAGTATAACTGGCAGAACTTAAAGATCGAAAACTTATAGAAATCTCTCTATGGAGAAACTAGCTCAGTGAATAATAAATCAATTTTTAAAATCTGCAGTAGATTCAATACTAAAGAATCTACACCGATATACAGAGTTTAATGAAAATTTACAAAAAGCCATAATTTGTCCTGTGCTACAAAATTAAACCAAGATATTTAACAATATTAGGCACAACCGGCAGAACTTAAAGATCGAAAACTTATAGAAATCTCTCTAAGGATAAACTAGCTTAGTGAGTACTGACTCCATTTTCAAAATCTGGAATGAATTAAATACTAAAGAATCTGCACCGATATACATAGTATGTTTAGTTCATTCCGAACTTATATCCGGTTATTGGGGTGGAGTGAAAAATATTTTTTATTGATATAGTCTATTAATATATTATGTACCCTTTCAATTTTATTTATGTAAATGTCGTATCCAGGGTTCCATATTACAGAGCCATGACTCAGAACACTATTGACGTATGACACACAAACAGTACGGGAATTCTGTATATTCTTAAATTCCCGACAAGTTCTCATTACAAAACTTAACATTTTGTTTTTTTGAAACGTAGAATATATGTTTAACAAAAAGCATTTTAGGATCAAATATTATTCCTAAGTACTTTATTTCCGTTACAGTTCGTAAGTGACGAGAAGATATTTGATATGAGCGATACAAATGGTTTTTTCCGCGTTCAAACAAAATGTGGTAACACTTTTCAAAACTCAGATACAGACTATTCACCTCACAGTAATCACAAAAGGTATTGATATCGTGCTGAATTAGCGTGATGTCATCAACATCATAAATTGAATGGTATATTTTTAGATTATCCGCATACGTTAGAAAATTGGCGAATCTAAATCATTAGAATCGATTTTGTCAAAGGCCTTGCTGAAGTTGATTGACCAATAATTTCTACATGTGAATGTATCACGGACATTATACCAACCTTTTTAAGTGTGCTTCTATCCAGTCTATCCAAGAGCAAAGTTAAATCAAACTTTGACACCTTCGACAGAAAATCACTGCAGATAAGTTCATGCTCTCTTCGGTAAAAATATTTCTCAACTGCCGAAAATTCCAATAAATGCTCTCTGTACGTTTGTTTTGGAATATTTATCTGAAAATTCATAAAAATTCAATACTATTTGAGAGAAGGGAATAGTGGAAATTACCTGATCTAGAACGTCATTTTTAGACGTCCTCCACAGCACTTTCGACAAAAATTCAAGCATCGGTTTATCATTACCTTTCATATAGGGCTCATACAATATTTTGTTCCAAGTAGTGAGGTCGTTGAATGGAGTAATTTGTATATAATCGATGAGTCCATACAGATCTAGGAAGAACAGTTCAAAAATAACAATCAGCATTAACCAACCCGATATTGTTTCATAAAAATTGAGTCACCTAAGTCTTTAATAACAAATGACAACTTGATTTTACATACACGGAATATACTGAAGCATTCAATAAATCCGATCACTCCCTGTCGATAGCTAATTTCTACGTTTATGGTATCACAGGAAATATTTTAGACTGAAATCAGATCTATTTGTCAAACCGTACTCAAATTGTCAAAATCAATAATTCAATTTCTAAAACAGGTGCAACATCTGCAACTCTTTAAGCAACTCACTCACAACCCTTTTTTTAAAATCATTCATAATTGACATTGAATCGTCCTTTAGCAATGCTTCTTCCCTATCGTCGGTATACTATATAAATATAAGAAAATACTATCAGAATACTTTGTCTTGGAAAGCATCAACCATAAGTCTCACTTATCGATTATAAACCAATCCAAAAAGTAGAGGAAATACCTGATTGTGGTTTAAAATTCAATATGAAATTGATATTTCACCACTTATTGGAATGTAGGCTTTCGAAGCTGGCATCAATGTTTCAGTTGGTTTCAGGGTTTTAATGTGGTCTTCTTTAGTTATAATCTACAAACATTTCAACTGCAACTGCGGAAGATGATTGAATATGACTGTCGCAGTTGCAGTTGAAACGTTTGGAGATTATAACCAAAGAAGACCACGGCAAAACCCGGAAACCAATCACCTCTTATTATATCTTGGTCATGAAAAATGTTGAGTTTTTTAATATGCTTGCCATTTGTACAATTGAACTTCTGTACTGCTGCCTTGAAACATCTCTTCTCAACTATAAACCAGCTATTGCCAGCTAGTTGCCTTACAGTGAAAGCTGCAGTGAAATTCAAGGATTGAGTTCTTTGTCAATCCCATAGATGGCGTCTAAGTCAGGCTTGTTCTTTAAGGACAGCTGAGTCCAGCAATGCATTTGTGGTTGAGCATAGCATCGTAGATGAGACCTATGGCAGGTCGAAACATCACTATATCACAAATGTGTTGTTTTTGGGCTCTGGTTTTCAACTAGCTGCCTTTCAGTGAAAGCTGCAGTGAAGAACAGAGGCGGTCGATGCCGAAGCTTGGCTTGCAACTGACCGATAAGAGGAGCCTCATTTATCTTTGACATTCGATGATTGAGTTTGTCGATCCCATAGGTGGCGTCTTCGTAGGAGAATAAGTTATCGCCCTTATAAAACCTACAGTTCTCAGACCAAGAACATTGAAATGATTCAGAAACAAATTCTGAGGTATGTAGCACTTGAAAACGGCTCAACTTTAAGCGGTCATCATTTTGTCGAATTACTGTCACAACCATATCTTCAATCACTCGACAAATGAAAGTTCATTTCATCATGTAATTGGCAATTACACTTCAGATAGTATTGAAGTTCATTCTGGGGTTCCCCAGGGAAGTCACTGTGGCCCCCTACTTTTGAACCTATTCCTCAATGACATTGCCCCCAGTATTGAGTATTATCAAATTCTACTATTTGCTGACGATTTGAAAATATTTAAAGTTATTAAAAATGAAATTAATTGTCAGCAACTTCAGAGTGATATCAATAACCTTGTACATTGGTGAAATTCCAATGAAATGGATATGTACCTCAATAAATGCTTCTTTATAAATTACCATAGAAATCATACTTCCATAGACTTTTCATACTCTATCAATTCATTAGACCTAAAACGGGTATCTCAAATAAAAGACTTGGGGGTTTTATGGGATGGTAAACTATCGTTTTCTCATCACATTATAATGATCTCCCTGAAAGCAAGCCCGCAAGATGCTAGGTTACATCAAGAGAGTATCCAGAGACCTTTCAGTCAATGCCTATAAAGTTCTCTACTGTGCATTTGTCCGTTCAATCAATCAATCAATCAAATATACTTTATTGTCTGAAGAACTACATCTTGTAGACAAAGTCATAAATAATATGTAAGATACAAAATCTACATAAAAAAACATACACAATTTAAACAAAATACAATAAACATAAGCTAAAAATGTGAAATACACCGAGATATTCAGCTGGAGATAACAAGACATATAAATAAAAGTTAAGATTAAAGTGAATCGTCAAGATA
>WOGP01006475.1:0-12363 GCA_015342065.1 Leptinotarsa undecemlineata | reverse complement strand
GATCAACTAGAGTTCTGGTCGGGCTATTGACTGTAGACTCAACAAACACATGAACAACATCGGACTGGCAGACACAGCCCTATGCAGGCTTTGCCAAGAGGATGAGGAAGCATCCGTACACATACTATGCTATTACGAAGGTCTGTCAAGGATAAGGTTTGCAACGTTAGGGGAGGAAAAACCACAACCCTCTCAATATATGGGGAACTTGAGGTCTGGTCTATGGAGTCTACTTACAAGGACGGGCCAAGAAAAGGGACTCTTGCATACATGAGGGCACACACAATAGACCTGCAAAGGTCGTAGTATAGTAGTGGCTGTTCAGCACAGAAGCCCCATAGTAATCTAATCTAATTGATAGTAACACGGCGAGCCACGCCGTTTTACTTTTTATTAACATTCCTTTGAAATGAGCTGGATTATTTTGTTTGTTGAATTTCAGTGATACATGAATTAAATTGATTGTTAATAATTTTTATTAGGCGCCACGGTTGAACGGCGTTTTGTCGTACTATAAATGAACTAGCATGTTGCCACTTGAAGTTCTTGATAAATCTGTTCGATACCAGCGCCGAATTAAAATTATCAACAATCGTTTTGAATGTATCTCTCAAATACAACAAACTTTTTAAATCATCAAAAAATTTAATTCTTTGTCAGAAATTAGCTTTTTAAAAAGATTGATGAAATAAAATGATACTTGCTTGAGAATGTTCTGCACAAAAGTTGTAACCAAATTTTAAATCGAATGCATTAAAGTGAATGTTGTAAATATTCAACACTTTCAATAAAATTGAAATATAACAATCTTTATTATTCATAGAAAAATATTTAGTGTGGAAAGTTAATTTGCTCTATTTTTAGACAAACGAAAGTCTATTTTTATTACCAACAATGTTTCATGGGAAAACTGACAGTAATTCAAATATATTCATTAAAATTTTATTCCCAAACTCACTTTTAGAAAGTGAATTTAAAGTTTCATTATAATTCAACAGTCATATAAATAACTAACATTTTATTCAAAGGTCAAAATTATATGCGGAATTGAAAGGTTTGTTGAATTTACTCGAAAAATACATTCCATTGACTGTTGAATAAAAATGTTTGTTCATTGCTGAGTTGAACCATATGTATATAGATAATTTTTCAGCATAATATATAACAAATCGGCGTTCCATTTTCCAATACTCTGAAGCAATATTTTTCCCTAAAAGCTTCAAGTTATTTCATTGATATGTTTTAGTCAAGTAACAATTTTATTCATGTAACTTTGTAAATCAAGTGTCAATAAAAATAGAACAAATTTTGCGAACAGTCGTTTTTAATGTGTCTAACAAATGCATGAATCAATTGAATTCAAACAAATAAATTGTTAGGTGAATGAATTGAGGAATGAATATTTGTGACAATAAAAAGTAAAACGGCGTTCCATACATATTGATGTCCATTTCAACCCTCGACAAACTTATCGAAGCAGAAAGCAGAATTGTCTGATTATTATATCCTGACTATTACTGGAATTTTTCCCAACACCAAATCGTTATTTTTAACATCTCGATACGTGTTTCGATCACCAAGTGATCATCTTCATGAGGAAGATAAAACTGTTTTATTTGATTTGGTGTTGGTGTTATTTTTAACACCTCGACGTACAAAGACGTAAAACCGAGGTTTTTCAGAATCGAACTGGAAGAAAAAATGCACATCTAAAAAAGTTTTCACCTGAACTCAGGTAAAATTATTTATTAGTCATCACGTAGGTGGAAGGTCACAAGATTCAAATTGTTATTATACGATATCTGTTTTTAAAAAAAGGTGAATGTTTGAATTTCGCGGGCTAAGAACATCCGATTAGCGATTTTTTATTTGCACAGTCAGCTGTCTGGCATGTGTATAGGCTGCTCACGTTAAGAAGAGAATGACGTCATTTTTGGTAATTTTGTATATCCAACATAACAACGTTAACATTCCCACTGAAACGCGTTCAACAGCAATGAAACTAGTAACATTTCATTTTGTAAGTTAGTCAATTGATTGTAAAATTTCAGACGTTGCAGAATTGAAAAAACTCGAAAACTGCTAGTCTCACTTTTCTTTTCAGAACTAATCATTTCATTTGATAAGACCTGCGTATATTCAATATATCTAAAGCATAGTCGAAATAGTCCCAACAAATACTGAAAGTAAGTAAGTACAGCAATGAAACATATCAACAGTACAGAAAAATTTTAAAGTTCGAACTTAGTGCACATGTTGGCAACGCCGTAACTTGTCATCTTATGACGTCATTCTCTTCATAACGTGAACAACCTTTAGTTTGTTGGTGAGAGGCAAAAAATTTGCGTATTTCGCGATTTTCTGCTATCGAAAGAAGTGAATCGAATAATTTGCATCAAAGTTTGTGTAAAAAATGGAATTGGGTACTGAAAAATGTTGCTGAACTTTCACCGAAAAAACCTGCGTAGACTCATCGCCGAGAAATTGTTTAATGACGTCAATGACGATTAAGATTTACTCAAAACGGTCATAACTTGTGATGAATCATGGGAATGTAGTTATGACCTCGAAATCAGTGTCTAATCGTCCCAATGGAAGAGTCCAAGATCAAAAAAATCACGCCAAGTGCGGTCAATGAGGAGTATTATCTTGAAGTTATGCACCGTTTGGTAGAGGCAATACGAAGAAAACGCCGGCATCGTGGAGAATCAACGCATGGCAACTCTTCATTGCTTTTTCGTAATTTTTTTGACAAATACAACACCGTGGTCAAGCCTCATCCACCGTATTCACCAGATTGGGCACCGTGCGACTTTTTTATCTCATCAAGATGGAAGAGACTTATGAAAGAACGGTGTTTTTCGACATTTAAAGAGGTGAATACCGAATCGCTGAGACAGCTAAAGGACATAGCAAAAAATGTATATTAGAACTGCTTCGAATATCGAAAAAAGGCTGGCATAAGTGTATAATATCTGAGGAGGACTATTTTCAAGGGGACAAAATAAAAATTGATGGAAAAATGAATGTTTTTGTTGTTGAAGAACATATGATTGATCTACGATAACTAGAAATTCGCTGCTTCAAAAACATTTTTCTAGGGGGGATTCCGAATCGAATGAGCTATGTCTCATATTTTTAGGGCCTTTCTCTTTATTTTTCATGTTTTTAAACTTGTTGATTAGACTAAGAATCAGCTATTTGAGAAGTAGCCTAATAAGCAATATTCGATTAACAATTGCTGGGATTAATTTTCTAATGTGCGTCTGAACATATGGGTTCTCAGTCACCGCTTTCTCATTCAGTCGTAAAAAATATTACTCATTGCTCTAAGTAGAACAGTCTATTGTATGTAAATAATCGCAATTGCCAAACTTTCCCACATTTCAATGTGTGATAAAAGTTTGTAAATAATATCTCCGCGAAATGTTTTCATTATGTATAATATTTTTGACAGGCTAATAAATCATTTTAAGGTTTTTCGTAATTTCGTAATTCGTTATTTCAAAGAGTTTTTCCAACAATAAATTATGTTTGAATCAATTGCCACTAAAATACAAACAATACAAGATGACTATACTAATGTCTGCTGGGTCTGAATGGGCAAAAACAATTCAAGTACTTCGTCAAAAATATTTCCAAGCTTTTTTGGCCGTGGCCTACAGAGCTTTTATGCCTGACTACTACTGTGGTAGACCTTATCAAAGGCGATGAGGTAACTGTCGAAGTGCTGAGTTCTGGAGAGTATTGTGGATGAAGCTGAACCTCGACACTCAATTCGTTTGATTTTCGGAGGATCATTTGTTAAACGTGCGGATGGGCATTGTCATGGATCAGTGTCGGCTACTGCTAACGCAATTTTTGGTTCACTTCCGTGCTAGGAATCATACGTTAAGAGGTAAGACCTCGTTAGTCCTTAGCTCACACAAGTGACGACTTCTGAGGATTGAGAACAAATGTGACTGGTGACTGGCAGGGGCAAACCCCAATCAGTCAGTCATACGGTGCAGAATACTTGAAACTGTGAATGAACTGAAGGCAGATCCAATGTGGATAACATAGTTCCGCAGTACAACGTTCAAAATTTCAAAATCATCATACTAAGTAGGGAGGACTGTCAGAACCACACGTAAAAGCATAAGAAACTTGGTATACAGATGGCTCGAATACCCAAGAAGGAGTGGGAACACTGTATAGGGGAAATAAACAGGCAGAAAGTCACAAATAAAACCATTGCCATTTTCTCCAACAGCCAGGCGACAATTGAAGCACTCTGCTCATTTCAAGTCTTTTCAAGGCTGGTGGGAAGCTGTATAAGCGCACTCAAAGAGATAAGTACCCAAAATATGGTCACTGTAGCCCATGAAGGCGCATCCAAGGCCCAGAACCCTTCTGCGAGGTAGCGAAGACATCCATAAAATCATGGATGCAAGCCGAATCGATAGATTGGTGGAATAAGCTTCCAGGAATGAGGCAGGCGAAAGAGTTCATAAAAAAACAATCGCCCAGATTCACGGAAGATCTTAAACCACAACCTGAAGATTGCAATGGTAGTGGTGGATCTACTAAGGGGGCATAGCCGGCCCAGGAAACATATGAGCAAAATGGGTCTGACAGTAACATGGTTCAGATCTCATCAAAGAGATCAAGCTAGACAATGAGCTCTAACAACCAAGGAGCAACAGAATAGATCTGAAAAGGTCACATTGCCATGGGCTAGCTTCCCAACTAATCTAATGGTCTTTTTTTGGTGGGTTTGAGTCTTTAGAAAGTGCCGGGGTGGTTCGTCGGTATCCAAACAGTGTTCTAAACGTCTCCTGTTGTCGTTTGCGAAGGGTCAGTCTCCACCAGGGTCTTCAAATCCTCGTCTTCATTAACACTATGATTGCTAAATGCCTAGTTACTTTTTGGGGCTGTTTCGACAGCGCTTTGGTACAATTTGGATTCCTAGAGAAAAATTGCCCAAAAATCGCTTAACGTAGAAAATAACCTAAAAATTAAGAATTCTCTATCAATCAATATATACCACGCCACAGTAGAATAAATATTAATCAAGATATGGAGGTACAAAAACACATGACGTTAGAACAGACAAAGCTTTTTAAACTTCCAATTAATCGAAACGACGTACATGTCTAAAGGCAAGCCGCCTGCACCTAACTCTGCAAAAATTGGCTGCCTTGAACAATTTTCCAAGTATCATCCGTGACAACTACGAACACAAATCGAAATCACAGCCTCGCTGGAATTTCCGGGGACGTTTCGAGATCAGATCGTATGATGGAGATCAGCGTTTTCAGAAGAGGAAACGACATTCCGCGTTGAGTCACATATCACGCCCATTTGCCGGTCCAATAACGACGCAGCACAGGGCCGGAGCAATGGTTTTCAAAGCCATGCGACACGGTTCTAGAGAGTTTTCGAATTTTGGCCTGGCAGAGGTTTACTGATTGTTTTCAACGCTAATGAAACAGACAGGCATGAAAATAATGACAAAATTCGTTATAAGTCAAACAAAAATGCAATATTTGGAAAAGGTACTTACCAGATACAAGTCAAGTCAAGTCAAAATATTCTTTATTGTCTGAAGATTCATATCTTATGACAAAGCTTGGTTGAAATAAATAAATAAATAAAAACAAACAAACAAAATTACTCTAGGCTTGGGTGTATTTCTGAGTCTCATGAATATCATTCACTGAAATACCAATTAATGTTTTGTTGTGGGATTTATAAAAATTTGAATCTGACGGACCATAGAGCACTGTTTTATTTTCTGATCATTTTTATTACAGGGACAACTGTTTCACATCAGACTACTTCAAAGGGTGTGTCGACACCTTACAACTTTCTGACCATATACCAGAAATCATGGATATGATAAAACAACTAAAGGGGGCAAAGGCTTAGGTACACTTGAACGACATTTTTCTTTTATTTCTTAACACACTAATTCTATTTTAAGTTTCACCCTGTTTCATTTCTAACCCGTCTAATTTTTGTTGTCCTCGATTTTTGATTCGTGAAATAATGTACAGGTGAACGTCATAACTTTTATAATTATTGCAATACTATGGTGTCTTTCTTTCGGCGCTTTCAATCTTTAATAAAAATTTCTTATTCGTTCGAAAGATCTATTGATGTCATTATGTGTGGAAACGTCAAATTTTCCATGACTCGAGCTCATAAATCAAGCTGAATTTGACTGATGACATCCGTTATGTTGGCTCTGACGATCGTTGTGGTCATACCATCATACAAAAAAAAGTCTAACGGAATCAAATCGCACGATTTCGGTGGCCAGTTCACATCACCTCCACGTGAGATGACCATACCAACAGAACAGAACACCCATTTGGTTAAACTATTTGCACCTGTTGTTGAATGTTATATTCGTCCGTGGTGATTTGGCAAAATAGAGTGAATAAATGACCACTAATTTGACAGATGTAGATTCAACAAGTATTAAAGTTCCGAAGTCCCTGTACATTATTTCAATACGAGCACAAATTTTTAAGAACACTTTTTTTGTATTTTGACTACGAATTTTAGACGATTTTTGACGATACCTGACGCAACTGGTTTACTATTTTTTTAAGAAACCATGTGGGTATTCTGATTTTCCCCGTATTTTTCAAACAGGTGGATTTTTATTGGACAACTTTTGCAGCAAACCTTCCAACATAATCATTCCATGCATGCAAATAATTATATTATATAGAGAAGTGATTCTATCGAGACACGATTGTTTTTGAAATCTCGAAGGACATTTTTCTTCAATAAATCGAATCTGATATATCTCGAACATATCATATTTCCTACTAGTCTCTCACTGAACGACAAATATCAGTTTCGTTTGTTGTTGAAAACAGGGAATTGCAATTGCAACAAATACTCAGTGAACGATATAACCGAGACATTTTGACATACATACTAATCTGAGAATCATTCGGATTCTCGACTATTTGTTATTGGAATTCACTGTGTATTATTCTCCGAAATAGTTTTGGAATACGTGAGCAATTCAATTCATAACAGTGGAAGCATACCAGAATGAGATCAGGATCCGAAAACGAGAAAAATTAATGGCTAAGGTAGTTAGTTTATGGCAAGCTAAATGTACACAGTTTAGTTCACCTTCAGATGAAACAGCCATATATTTTTCAACGATCTATTTGAGACTACAAATGTGGGAGGATTTCAATTAAGCTCTAGACAGTTTTGTACTGAAAATATGTTATGTACAGTATGTAATCAGTGAGAGCAACAATTCTATTCAACTGATTTTGAACTTGAGACAAAATAGACCAAAATACAGTTAGGGCAACGAAAGAAAACATATACATCGCCAATTAGTGCATTCGAAATAAGTGGACAAAGTAATGAAAAGAAAACAACGAACAAATCAAACCTTATATTGAAGAATTACTTGTAACATGTTTCAAATGTTTTCAAAAAATTCGTCAGTGCTTCATTAATTATTCTATAAGAGCAATATATTTTATTTTCCAACTCCGTTATTTAGTACTAGAGGAGTACCCTAAGAATTTCTAATCTTGAAACATCATTGAAAAAGCATTACATACCTCTTAAACTCCGAAATATTTCACTTGGTTCGATAAAGCATGGCTTCATTTAGGTTTTTCAAACCATTTCCCTTCTTAAATTAGGTATATTACAATTCTGAACCATATATTTTATGAGTTGGCTACTCTGTTCATTTGTCATTAGTGTCGGTTGTCATGTCAATTATTCACACCGTTACACCTCAACTAAATATTGAAAATACTAATGGAAATGTAGTAAGTAGAAATCACACGAATTATTGAACGCAAACTCTAACCAAACTATACAAAGCCCATAGAAGCTCAGAACTGGCACTTTCGTGTACCGTGAAATGTTTAGTACTTATCCTGATCACCAGAGGGCGAAGACAGTACGAGGTCAGTATTTTATGTGAGTATTAACAGAATTGGGTAGCTAGCAGCCGCTGACAATCAGTCGGTTGGATCACATCGAAGTCAGAATGTACGCCAAAATTATATTGAATTAAAAAGCAGACTAATTTGTCAGCGACTGCTACTCATTTTTGTCAGTAATCACTTTAAATACTGACATCATACTGTCATTGCCCTCTGGTAGTAGGGTAAGTACTGAAACTTTTACGGTACATGAACAAGCCAGTTCTGAGCTTCTATGGGGTTTGAATTATTTGCTCCAACTGACTTATTTTCCTTCCTCACTTGTAGAAGATAAGGATGCTATATAGAGGTATTATCGATAACGCATGTGTAATCTTTCGTTACCTTAACTGTGATTGCAATCATTAGTAATAGCAGATACCCCAACCCGATACCCCATAGATCCAATCAGTGATACTCGGCTGGATCATAAGGCAGCTTTTGTTCGAACTTGGCTGTGCTTTATGACAAAAATAATTTTTTGAGTTAAAAGTAAAATTGTCGACTCTCCTTTACGAAAATATCATTTATGGCATGAACAAAAAACTCAAACCTTGTTCATCAGAAATGACTGGGTGTTCTGTTATTGACAAACAGTGCCATCTGGTATTATCAGTATTATTAATCTTATGGCTTCTATAATATGTAGCGAAGAAGTTGGGACTTTAAGTTTTCAAATATTCATCTGCATATACGAAATCTGTTGCCATTTTCTGATACATTTCAAAATTCGTGCTCCCTGATGTCATTCAAGTTTTGCTTCAGACTGTTCTAATCGACCAGTCAATTTCACAGTTCAGCAACATTGAGATCTCACTGGTGGTGAGGTGTTATATAGAGCAAACTGAAATATTCACCTCGAAAAGTTAATGTGTAATGAAAATATCTGAATAGTCCAACTAGTTAGTAAATTGTATTCAGAAAATATAACATTTGCCACAAAAATAAGATACAGAAACAAACTTTTTTGTTTTTTATGTATTTTTTGACACGAACAGAACACAAGATTATAGTTAAAAAATGTGTTCATAGTTCAACTCATTCCCGTAGCAAAAGTTACGTAGGTCAAATATCAAGTTCCTTCGGTGTAAGACTGAATGAACATTGTCTGTAGTGTCAGAAAGTGAATACGAAGCACATAACCTTACAACGAAGTAAGCAAATTTAAAGAATCTGCATATTCTTCTAGCAAGCAACAACTGCATTTCAATAAACTCTGTAGAAATGGATCGCACTTGGTTCTCACAGCAAAGCCGAGATATTGAAGATGGCAATAGGTATGCATGGAAATATGCATATACAATTTATTTTTATTTATATCCAAAATTTATATGTACCTCCTAATTACTGACCTACATCGTAGGTTTTGTTTAATTCCTGCAGGAAAACAACTACTTTCCCGGCTAATATCGCGCTGGACAATAAATTATATCCAACAGACAGATGCAGTGGACTTTTCAATGGTTTTTATTAGGCAGTAACTTCTTGGTGTAAACTTTTCCAGTCTGTCCTCCATTACAATGGAGCAGATGCACTTATTTTTCAGATTTTGGAGGTTAAAAGCCCAAAAAATATCAAGAAACTCTCCAATTCAATATTTAGTTGCGTTTTATATTCGCCTTGACTGGTCTATGATGAATTTTTGCCGGAGGCTTTCTCTAATCTATGTTTTTTTGTCTGTAGGTCCCAATGTTTCTCCACCAAAATTTTCAAGGGGTGTGTCGAGAGTTTACTAGAGATGGAAGAATGGTCCAAACTGAAGAAAATGATTGACTTTGTGGGAAAGTGAAAATTTCCGACACCCCCATGTCCTATATATCTAGTCGAAAGAATAATTGTATTAATTAATTTTAGGTTTTTGACAGAATTTGTGAATCTCTCTCATTAATTTTATTGGTCGATATTTATTTAATTTATTGTCAATAGTCTAAATAGTTTGTTATTGATACTTGATAACCAAAGGTTTATCAGATTTTAAGGTCGTTATTTTAGTCACGAAAATGATTAAAAAACTCAATCACTTTCATTTTATATTTAAATCATACCCATTCTTATAGAATTACACGAAAAATATACGTATTTCCTTTCGCTGATATTATTTTTGAAAGATCAGACATTTTTAGATTGTTTTAGTGACATTCCAGTATTAGTAGTTTATATTAGGAACCTGTTATTGTTGTACTATCCCCACGATCAGTGCCTGTAAAGTATTTGTTATATAACTATACACAAATTTCACTGTCACTAAATGTATCAGACTTTTTGTTGCAGTACATAACGAAGCATTTTCGTTGTTCCAATGGCATTCCAGTATCAGTATTGTAAATTAAGAAGTTGTCGTTTGCAAATCAATGCCTGAAAGTATACAGGGGTTGTGGTTGAAAAGCTCGCAAAATTAACTAATCCTGCATTTACACATATTTTTCAGAAACTCTCTATTCTCGATGTTACAATTCAAACACCATGTATTAAAAATTAACCGATTACCTTAAATTTTTATACACGAATGATTGTAAACAGGCACGAGATTAGTATTAAAAATGTATATTTTATAGAATGCAATTGTTTGTATATACAGGCAAACTTCGGCAAAACCACATGTTTAATTTTTTTAAATTATTTTTAGTCACGCAGCTGGAATGTTGCTTTTTCCGGAGTTTGCCAGGTTGTGCAGCGTGTAATTTTGATGGCAGCTTCAAGTAAATAGTCTATATTAAAGTATTTCCAAAACGTTTCTTTGTTTTCTTACAATAATATTTTGAGTTGGAGAATATACGCAATACTCATGACAGCCAACGAAAAAACAACATCGAAGTGGTTCAAACAGTACCACAACCTCTGAAATCTTAAGGATTTCTTACATTCATTAATGGGTATATAGTTTTTTTCGTGGGGGCCTCAGCTTTTTATCTAACTTTCTACGCATCGTTTTAAGGCCGCTAAAAATTACTATCTCCTGCGACAGTTTTAAATTTGCGATAACTCCTAAGATATTAATTCAAAAAAATTATTTGATATTGGTATAAGAAGTGATGCATATTTATGATTTAAAATTTATTGAAGTGATAGGAAGTAATGTGTGTCTTTGGAAAATAGGAAAAGTTCATTGAAAACACCCCTTACCACCCATGTTTTTGGAAGGTTACGAAATGGACTACAACTCATCTAGAATCTAAGAGATTTTTCTTGGAAATGTCTTTTATCTCTCAGGCTGGTCCCTGCCTCAACAACTGAATTCCTCCTTTTAAAATTTAATAACATTTTTAAATGAAAATTTTAAAAACAATAAAAATTTCAATTTCATAGCAGTTGGTAGGATTGTTCTTCTCATTGATAAGCATACTTCCACGGTAGGTGTTTCCCATTATATTTGTACCATAGAACTATATAGTTCTGTGACTTGTACCTACGTTTTGGTAACTGACGTTCTATGATATATAATTCATTTTCAATTCTATTCCATACTTCATATGTCACCAGTTTCAATATTCTGTGTTTTATCAAGCAGGTGTGCTTTCTATCTGTCGAATTCATTGTATTTTTATAGCAAACTCCAAATGTGATGGCGAGCGATTGCGCAGGTGTAGACTCTCCTAAACTAAATAACTATTGGAATACGATAAGCCCTTTACCAGCCAGTGTCATACTTTTGATTAGTTTTAATTAGGGTAGCAAATTTCTTTTCATATTTTATTTAGTATTTCAGGTAGTAGTACAGTTCATCTAAATGTTATATAATGACACATTCTTGATGACTGTTTTTTTTGTTAGGCGTTGACATTTTTTCGGAAACAACACAAATGATTCAGACAATGCTAAACGTCAACAGCATTGGAGGACAATGGGGAATTTTCCTCAATTTGGGTTATTACAGTAAATACAATTCGAACAAAATAAAGTTGAGTTTAATGGGCTCATTCAGGCTAATTTAGTTTTTTATTGAAAATTATATATTATAAAAGTAAATCATCTCCCAAGTATCCCACAAAATTTTCCGGTTTTTTTGTCAATTAACAACTGAGCAAGAGCAATTGAAAATGTGATATCGCCCGCGGTACATCCTGACGTCACACCAAGCAATGAGATTCGAGATTATGAATCGCTGCCATCGTCGGATTTTGTTTCATTTGCTGACTGGTTTGAAAACACCACGTGTTACATATTCACGCAGTTGATACACTGCCGTAAATAACACACAACTTGCTCTCTACGGCTTCAGTACAAGTATGTATTTCGCTTATCCGCCAGCAATGGCGGCTGATGTGACGTCAAGTTTGACTACGCCCCGTTTCGGTGAACGCCACATTCAACTATTAATTTGAGGGGGAAGATAAAGAGTGAAAATTCAGATTTTTTGCAGATGTACTATTTGAAGTATAAACTTTCAAATAATGAAATAAAA
>WOGP01006474.1:0-12363 GCA_015342065.1 Leptinotarsa undecemlineata | reverse complement strand
AAATGAAAACCTATGTCGTGTATGACAATATCCTTTTTTTTGTGGTTACAACGAAATGGGAAAAAACTCTTTTGAAAAGTTACAAATACCTAACTTAGTGCTATATACGGGTGAATTAACTTAACAGATGCTGAAACTGGTCTCCACCCTCTAACTTGGCATACACCTAGGCGATGGTAAACCCGTCTACGGAATTCCAAATGGCCTCAGCCGATAAGTTATGTGATTCCACTCTAATTCTGCTTTTCATGTCTACAATATTAGCCGGTCTATTTTGATAAACCTTGTCTTTCATATATCCCCAAGAAAAATAATCTAATGGCGTTAAGTCTGGAGATCTTGGCGGCCATTCAATGGTACCACGTCGTCCAATCCAGCGTCCTGCAAATATGTCATCGAGATAATCTCTGACATTAATACCAAAATATGGGGGAGTGCCGTCCTGTTGAAACCAAAGTGTTTCAGTGGGGATATCAGGATCTGCTTCATTGGGAAACATAACAGCTAAAGCAGAGACTAATTCAAAGCGTAAAAAGTCTAAGTTGTAAGGTTTTATTCGAAAAAGTATGGCCCTAATATTCTGTTGTTGATGATGCCTGTCCATACATTTACTTTCTGAGGAAGCTGCGTACGAGCTTCGCATATCCAGTGTGGGTTATCCTGACTTCAGAATCGATTGTTGTGCCTGTTAACTACTCCATGTAAATAAAAAGTAGCTTCGTCCGAAATGAGTTTGTTGAGTGAAAACCCATTATTCTCGTCACATTGCCTCATTATTTCCTAACAAAATTGCAAACGCCTGTCATAGTCATCTTCCAAGAGCTCTTGGACAAGAGCTTTTATGGGTGGAATTTTTCTGTTATCAAAAACCTCACAATCGTACGTCTAAACACAGAATTGTTTTGGGCTAATGAAACCGTTGACAAATGTGGATCTTCCTGCAGAGATACGGCAATGTACAATTTTTGATCTTCGTCTAAAACATGTGGCCGGCCACTTCTGGGCAAGTCCTTCACTGTACCATGTTTTTCAAATTTGTGTAAGATCCTACAGTAGTCTAGAAAATGTGATTTTCTGGTTATTTTGCATTAAATAAACTACACACCTCACTTTCACTCCGCATTCTATTCCCACATCCCAACAATAATATCAAGACTTCGATATGCTGCCTCTCTGACAATACCATTTTTGTTTAGCAAATTGAAAAAGAACACTTTGAAGGTACCCAACTGATAAACTAAACATACATAGTATTTTCAATTTCACCCAAAAATGCCACAATTTTGAAACTGAATCAAGACAATAGTTCTCATCAGGGCATTCATTTTGGTAAACAAAATGCAACAACCTTTTTCTCTTTTTGAGGTCAACAATAGCTTGGGATGGAATTAAGTTTATGTGTAAGTTTTTGGTGGAAAAATAAAATCCACAAAATGTTGATGCTACATTACGTTATTAGTTTTATCTCAATAAAAATTGTTGTGGTGCCTGGCCCGGCTGGTCTGTTATTGAAATTTGTAAACTTTTAGAAAGTAGGTACTGGTGATCCTTAGCAATTGTTGAGTAATATTCATCATCAACACTTATTGGTTTTTTGCAACGTTAATTCACCCGTAGATAGCACTAAATAGGCATTTCTAACTTTTTTGATTTCAAAAGAAACTTTTCTCATTTCGTGGTAACCGCTTGAGTAAAACAAAATGAAGGGAATGGTCAGATTCCATTTTTTACGAGGTTTTCAATGAGCCCATACACGACATAGGTTTGCATTTGAAAAAAAGGTGGGGAGGGTTGCAGCTAAGGGGTTGAAAAAAATCATTTCATTTTATTGCAAAAAAATGCGTGAGACTTAAAATCAACTGTGTGTTTCAGCGTTTTTTTCCTAAAATACTAGTTAAAAAGATATTCATTTTATTCCGGAATTTTGCGCACCCCTGTATAAATATTCCAATTTCCAGTCATACATAAATACATCATAGCTATTGTTTCGATTTCAATCTTTGACTATGAATTCGAAATTCTGACTTTGAATTCAAATTTATAGCAGAAATTAGGATCTGAATCCGTTCAGTGAATGTTGTTTCAGTATGTTTCCAGAACTATCAAAATCCAAAACTAATGTTGAAAACAATAGAAATTAGTCGAATCTTTCGTTCGTACATCCAACTCTATCAACAAACTTTGGCTGAATGTTTCCGCCAACGAGAGTATCGAACTGCATCGGACCGAAAAGGACCAACTCTCGAATGCCAGACATGAAAACGAAATTTCGACAACACGACTTTGCACTCCACTTCGAGGACAACCCTCCTACCTATTCTTCCATCGTGGACAAGCGGTAGAATTAGGACGAATATTATTTGATAATAATTCGGAATTTCACATACGACTTCAACCTGTCAACATGTCCTGAACGTTGAAATAGAACACAATTTTGAAAACATATCACTCCATTGGGAAATTATTTTGGTATGAATGCAAGTTTCGGATGGATAAAGAAGTAACTGTCAAATATATATTGATTGAACAATTATGTTCGGTGGCTTCATGAAGTGATATGGTTTAAAATAATAGCAGTAAAAATGATTTTTATCATTTTTTCTATCCGTCCTATTATTTATTTAATTTTTCATGCTGTGGAGATGAAACTGAATAAATTTCGTTGGTTTGAAATACAGGAGAAGAAACACCGTAATCAAATCCTCAAATGATTTCCAAAACAGAAAGAAGATAATGTGAGAATGCTAGTTTGTATATAATTTTTCATGTAACTTTCAGTTTTTCTCAAACTGTATTTTATAATTCCAATTTCACGCTAGTAAAATTATCATTATCTTTTTTCAAAGTCTATTTGACTCTTAATGAGTACTAAATGATAAAATTTCATAATTCATCCTTCATTGCAATATTATTCCAATCACAATTTCGAAATTATTATTCCAACAACTGATTGGAATGTACCCAACAGCTTTTTCAGTATTCATAACCATTTATAGACCACCAACCAGATATTTTTTTTCAGTACATCAGTTAACCCGGCGTTAGTCGCTATGTGAGAATTTTGCTCACGCTTTAGGTAAACCGCAGATATTTTATAAAATAAAAGAGAAGGTCGTCTCCTCTAGTCTCCTAAATAATAACATTTATTTATCTTTAGTATGATAGAAGGCGTGGTACGGGGTGTATCGCATTAGATTTTGTCAAAATAGTCTGGAACGTTCGCGTGCATCAAGCGTTTTTCTTATCGACAGCTAACCGCGTATGCCAAACGCATACTTGAATTAATTCTCTTACAAGCTGATCAGGCAAATAACCTAGGTAAGAAAACATCGTTGTTTACCAAATCGCTCTTTTTTTTAGTAAATAATTCTTTCTCTAGATCCTGACGAAAATGAAATATGTTTAGACCTAAATGTCAATCAACGGGTAGACGACCCTGAAAGTGACGTAAACAGTGAGCACAGTAGTCACAATACAGACACCGAGCAATCTAGCACTGAAGAAAATTTAGAACAAATTCCGGCTGTAGCACGGGTACTACAGCATAATTTACAGGGTATTCCTGTGTACTATGGAGCAGATGAAGACTTCTAGTGGTCAAGACATGTTATTCTCGCGTTTTGCCGCACAAGACGCCGAAACTTAGTTACACATTTACCTGGCGTAAAAAATTTTGCTAGAAATGCAAAAGTGTTGGAAACTTTTTTTCCTGGCCATGTTATACAAGGAGTTGTATAAAGTACCGATAATCACCTACATTTACAACATGAGCTTTTTTCCCGAGAACGTGACAGTAAGGATACTAATTTTGACGAGATAAACGCTCTACTGTGGTTACTTCATCTGGTCAGAGTCAAATAATCTCACGATATCAATATTGAAGAACTATGGACTAACGATGTTACTGCACCTGATTGTTCTAGCGCTACAATGAGTATCAACTTCTGCAAGCTTTGCGGCTTGATAATAAGGATGACACAAACTGATAATCTAGCTCCTATAAGAACGATATTTGATGATTTCGTTGAATGGTGCACACCCAATTATCATGTGGGAGAATATGGTACTATTGACGAAAGGCTGGATGCCTTTGGAGGTCGTTCCGTAAATACATATGTAACAAGCCGGCAAAGTACGGGATCAAATGTCATGCGCTCCATTCAGGAAATTTATGCCGGCAAATAACCCGATGGTCCATTCAACGTTGATGGTAATACAGAACAATAGTTGTACAATTGCTGAGGAAAAATAAAAAGGAAATTCCTCCAGAATTTTTCAATATCAAAAAAAGAAAACCATCTAGTATTATGTTTGCCTTTTTAGAGAAGTGCGTACTTGTTTCTCATATTTCAAAAAAAAAGCAATATGTTTTGTTGCTGTCGACAATGCATGATGATGATGATGCGATTGATCCAAATACAGAAAAAAATTCAAACCAGAAATGACCACCTTTCATAATTTGACAAAGGTACTGTCCATGTAGTTGATGAATTTCGCTTGTGAGCCGCAGCTCACTATTTTATGCTCTATGCTTAATATAGGAGCGGTAAATTCCTATATTATATAGAAAGCTGACAATGAGAAAAGTGCCATTATTCCTCAAATACGTATTTTTCTAATACAGCTTGCCGTACGTGCCTCTTGCTACGTGCCTCTATAGACAAAGTAGCTGGATTGTCAACACAAAGAATCTTGTGTTGCTTGCGAACGGACTATTTTCACAGAACACATCACAGGAAAATGGAAATGAACAAAAGAAAAAGTAGCTTTCTGTTAACAAAAAGATTATTTTTCACCACACACCAAAATCGTTAGTATACCGTTGAAATTATCGAAACCATCTTTGGTGAGCACTATAAGCTTACAATTATAAAAATGGTACATTCATTTCATTTTAAGGAAGAAATACCGACCTTCCAAAAAATAATACGAACAATGATAGTCAATGACAGCTTCCTATTATATTTTTCATGGTGGAAAGTTTGAAAAAATTCAATGTCAGGTGAAAATAACAAAACAAAAAATTACTCTCAACCGAAAATAGTGGGAATATTTGTTGAAGGAGACGCTACCTAAGGTAGATGGGAGAGTTTCGACGTGAGAATAGGAAGATATATTATCAGGACGAAAGTTGGCTTAACGAACGATGTACCGTTGGAAATATGTGGTAAAACAAAAACATGCCAAGTTCCCGTCAACAATTTTCAGAAGGCTGATATACTCGGTTGAAGTCAATTTCTGGGAAAGGAGAGTGACTGATTATTACCCATAATGCAAGTGTTAATGGTTTTGTTGACGGCGCTTTATTGATGATTGAGTCAAAGCATTCTGGCGATTACCATGAAGACTAGAACGACGATGTGTGTGAAGAATATTTCAAGCAAATGTAAGACCTCATTTGCTTTAATTCTGAGATTGTGTTAGATTTCATTACAGAGGAGTTAAAAAATCACCAACTGATGCATGAAGAAAAGCACAAAACATTGAGTGGTTTAGACGAGCAACATATCATGATGATAGTATGGTTGAGAAAAACGATGTCACAGAAATAAAATATTATTATCCTGCGTTTGCCCCCTTATTATCGTAAAGTTCATCTGAATTGACTTCGTTTGGGCTGAATTGAAGCGTTTCGTTTCAAGAAGAGACACGAATTTAAATACGCCAAAATACTTTATGAAGCTCTTACTGGTTTTTTTGGGTACATACCCTTCCATTATCAGAAAAATAAACAAAGTTGAATCAACAGAGAATCTGTTAAAGTGTAATAAAGGACAAACTGAAAAGTTTACCCTGAAAAATTACTGCGTAATATAAATCAGTTGGTAATTTATCGTATTCATAAATTCTGCCTGCAAATTGAGAAAATCAATGAAAAACTTGTGCGAGCTAAGGACTAACGTGGTCTTACCTTTTAACGTGTGATTCCTAACAAGAGTTGAACGATAGCAAGTGAAAATCGATCGTTCAACCTGGGGTTTGAATCACCGACCAACACGGCGACCGATTTGAGTGAGTGAACAAAGCACCCACGTCGAATCGGTCGGCCACCGACCGACTTCATTTCATCGTTTTGTAAAAGTAACATTTCCAAAAATTATACCAGGTGTTAGAAATTGATGACTAATTCTGATAATATAAAAATTGGCCAAAACTCATTTTTTTAAATTCTAACAAACTATATTTCAGGATAGTTTTGAAATTTCGAGATGATTTCGACTCTTTTTCATGAAACATTTCCTATATCAAACAAGATAAATGAATTGAAAAATGCGTATTCTTAATGTTTCATGATGTAGAATACAAATATATTTGCATCTCTGATTGAAAATAAGGTGGATACAGTCCTTCTATGATAGAAGAAAATTAATATATGACAGTGAATTTATCTTCATTTCATGAATTTATTTGATTCATATTACTTATGTTCTAATAATGAAAATCGTGTTTTTACCTAAACTCCCAAAGCAAAAACTTTCTTGATTTTTATACAACACAAAGCATATCAAGAATATAAAGAATTTTCGAAGTTTCAGTACAGATATTATCAGAATTACTACTCTGTTCCATGACACTAAAATGAGTAGGAGCCAACTGAAATCCAACTCAGAGAAAAAGATAGGGCTGCAGTCGAATGGAATTCATAGTACCAAATATTTCGTCTGCTACTGCGGCAGATGTCATTAGTATATGTGTTGAATCCGAGGGTTTTGTCTAGAAATATCAACAATGACTCATTGTTGCGACGTATTTTTCTCAAAATTGAAGTGTACCTCTCTTTCTACATAAAATATAAATACCATGCGGTTCATTTACCTGTAACAATGAAATAGTGAAATTATAGAAACTGATCTATCTGACTGTGAATTAATGATTACTGACTCAATTTTTTAATTTTTTGGTAAAACAGGTACATTTTAAAATGAATGTTTGAATAATATCATTTCTATTATGATCTTTGAGACAAATACAGTAGAAGATAATATTTGAATATTTATAAGAATGTATGATTTCACGGCTATCGTCAATGTTTTGTTTGGTTTCCGGGTTTTGTCGCAGTTGCAGCTCAAACCTTTGGAGATTGTAACCGAAGAAGACCGTGGCAAAACCCGGAAACCTATCTAACCTTTGGAACATTCAGTGAAAAATAACGTTATTGAATGTTTCTTCAAAAACTAAGCAAATTTCGTCTTTTGTTGCTCAATACACAAGGTTTTCGACAATATTTCAAACAATTATTGTATTAGTACGTACCCATAAACCATATCATCCAATGAAACAATGCACAATTTTCAAAATGATCATCTTTGAAATGAAACTAATGTTCAATATGTTCAATATAAGTTGTTGATTTTTTCCTTATTTGAAGAGTACTGCATTGAATTGAATTTCAATTATAGGTTATTTTCAAATCTTAATATTTCCAAGAAAAATGAGTTTGCAGCAATTTCTTCTTGTATTTCAAATATCTGAGAAAATAATAAAGAGAGTGCATGTATGTTATTCATTGTGGAAACCTATTTGTCATCTGATTTATATGCTTCGTGGCTGATTTTGTGAAACCAATAAATTTTCATTCCAAAATTTTCATTTTCGATATTTTTTCCACAAAAACATTTGTATCTCTAGGATTATTATAGTTTGTTTTATTGTTTTTCGTTTTGAATTCACAAGTAGGATAACTTAAATTGTATTATGATGATCCCAAAAGTTCTGTTCTTCAAATATTTCCAACAGTAGAATTAATTTTACAAATAAAATGACCATATGTTTTCAGTTTATTAATGAGAGTTTAAAGTGTTTGACATTCCTCTCATTACAAATGACAAAATACAATTATAATGCCCATATGATGATGTATTGATTGTTGTAATTTCCAACATCTGTACATTTATATTAATTCTGGAATATCTAAAAGTACTGATTATCACTTCATTTTACAAATAAAACAATGCTAACCACTTATTCAGGAAAAGGTCTTCCGTTATACACAAATTATAATAAACTACGACCCATTCGTGCTTTCTGTTATGTATTAGTCATCATCCCTGATGAAATTGTCGAAACCAATTTTCACGTCAGTCTATTCAAATTGAAATATTGAGAAATAAGTGATAACCGCATATAACTGCTGTCGCCGCAGGTTGATCCTCTTGACATTTATTGAAACTGATGGAACTGCTCCCCAATCGACCAAATCAATCATCCTGGTTGTCCTAGGTGAATAATTAGTACGGGTGATTGTATTACTTGAGTATTTGAACATAATTTGTTACATTGGAATATGATGTGATATAGTAAAATGTAATATAGTAGGTAGTATAATGTAGTTCTGAAATCACTTACCTCATTTTCATTATAACAATCGCAAGAATATTTCATATTCAAATATCACTAGTTTGGCAGACCGATACATAAAACGACTGTTTGAATATTTTGAACAAATATTAATATTTCAAAATTTCTATATGAAAGTAACTTTTACTATGATTTGTTCATCATTATGAAAAGTTCATTTTGAACTTATTTGCTTTCTTTCTTTCTTTGGAAGTTCCCCACATTCATTCCATAAAGATGGAGAAGTTGAAAACCAAAAACCTCCTCAAATTATACCCCTTTTGATTTGAAAGGATCATCATTTTTCCTCTTGAGTATTCAATTTTCAATAAAAATTTCTGGTACAGGATGAATTCGGATGAGATTGTACTCTTTAGTAATTTGAAAGAGTTATATATTTAGGAGTGACTAATTTTTTAGAAAAAAAGTTTTTAGCTTTCTACTACTCCATCCACTACTCTAGGGGTCTCCAACCTATGGCCCGCGACAGATTTTTTTCGGCCCGCGGAAAATTAGCGTATTAGCATACATATTAACTTTCTGAACCTAAAACTTCAAGGTGAAAACTTTTCTGTTTTTGACTTATACTGGCATGTGAAAGCTTTTAGAAGTAAACTCATACTTTTTGAGAAGCATTTAGGATCCATGAACTTTGACCACTTTGCATCTTGTCAGAATTTAAGTTCATTGGCAACTGCTCCATTTCCTAAAGATTATTGCTTAGGAATCATGCGTGAGCTACGACAAGAGTTTTATGACCGTTTTGAAGATTGTGACCATGCGACAGAAGACATTCAGTTGTTTCAAAACCCTTTTAAGTGTGACATAGACAAAGTGCTTGCAGAAGTTCAACTTGAAATCGTCGAGCTAACTTCTAATGACTCTCTCAAGACCAATGTCCAGGAGTGCATTTTACAGTTCTCTCCCAGAAAAATACTATGAAAACATAAGAAAACATGCTCGTGCTGTTTTCTCTATTTGGATCCATCTACAAGTGTGAGCAGACTTTTTCTAAAATGGATTTAGTTAAATCTGAATACAGATCGTTCTCGTCAGATGAACACTTGAAATCAATCCTAATGATTGGAACTACAAAGTTTGACCCTAAACGGTCTGAAATATTAAGTGGCAAACTAATGCAATCCTCTCAGTAAAAAGTAATTTTTTATAAGCTTCACACACTTCCTTGTTGTGAACACATGTATTGTAAAGTTGTCTTTAAAATTCAATAAAGTACATTTTGTATTAAATTGAAAAGATTTGGTTTTTTATCATCCCGTGTTTTTATTAGGCCTACTTGAAAAAACTGTTCTTTTACAGAACAATTATTATTTAATAACAAATATAATTGTTTATTCAGTAACAATTTTTTTTTATCGCAGAGAATTATCGTAGCCAACAACAAAGTTATATCAGAAACATAGAAACTTGAAAAAAACTAATAAAAGAAATTATCAAAAACCACCACTCAGCTCTCAATTATAAAAAAAATTTTGGGTGTATGAGGAGGGGCTTGACTTTCAGCTCTGAAATATTGCTGGCCAACTTATCCCCCAAAAATTTATACGTAGTTTTTCATAACTGTCTCTTCATTAAATTCAATTTCATACCTGAACTTCATTTTGAGAAACTTTTGTTGAGAGAAGACACAAAATCATCTACCTCACTCCTATTCGAGTCGAAAATGTCAAATACATTGTCCACACGTGGAAAGTAATATATCTTTTTTCTTTCTTCAATTTCATAATTGCTCATGTACAGAATGGCCATTGCAATGGGGTGTCAATTGCCGTTCCTTAATGCTCTTCGGAAAAACAGTTAGGGAACGGAAGGCAAGTCTATTTCACAATAGTTTATCCAGCTCTTGAAAATTTGTGAGCTAGATGAACTGTCCTTCAGATAGTGCTAGGTTGCGAGATGGAAAGATCTCATAATCTTTTGATTTCCTTATTTTCAAGTCTCTCTATATCAAAACGAACTGGATATATGAAGATGTAGTTCCAGTCATATCCTGATAATGCTTTGGGTTGACCAAACTGGCGTCATTAGTTTTGTTCCGGTGTGGGAAAGTGCTTCAAATAGATTTATCACAGAAAACAAAGTGATAAATCCCAAAACATACCAACCAATGAACAAGGAATTGTTCATTGGTTGGTTTGAATTGCCAGGAATTGCTATAAATATAAACACAACAGGCCCTAAATAACTCCGTTTCAATTTTTCATGTAATTTTGAATGTTCAATATATTTTCAATAAAATTTCTACTAGTTTCATTTTAGTTCAAGACTCATCAAATTGGTCGCTGTTTTCGGGTTTATTAGCGGTGGCCTGTAGGTTTTTATATCGGAAGTTTTGTCTGATAATGGGCAGGCATTATCAAAAGCCATGCGGCAACGGTCAAAGTGATCTACCTTGTCACACGTTGACCGTTGGCGAATTTTTTTGATAATATACATCGTAGTAGCAGACACAACGTCACGTATGTGAACCTGCAGACCACATATAATAACACCGAGAACCGCGAAAAATCTGACACCCGCCGTGGAAGATCCGTTTATGATTTTTTCATATAATTACATTTATATTTTACAAAATACAATATTTCAATACGTTAGCAAACCAAATCAATAATTTTCACGATCCCAATTCAATTCCAAATGGCGGAAAACAATATGACTACCATATCAATGCCAAGAAGTTATAAATCAGCAAAGGTCGGGGATAATTTAGTGATGCTCGAACAAATGATGTAAGGGCTGATAAAAATGAACTTCAAATTGAATTAAACCTGTCAATCTATTCCATTATACAATTCATATAATATAGATGTTTATCGGCATATTTACATGTATTGATGAATAAGAGTAGAATATGTAACTTGATTTCGACATAAGTAAGAAAAACATTTATAGTCCTTTATGAGAAACGTAAATCTCGAGACACGTTTTTATATCATTTTGAATATGGAATATAATGAATATAATATGAATTTAATAAATGGTTTGATTTAGTTTAGAGTTATTTTTCTCATGTTATTGAAAGTTGATTCTTGAAAAGTTTTCCTTTTAAGTTATTCTTATTGAAAATGGTGTATTTTCAGGGAAGATTATTTTTTGGGGAAGAAGCTTTGTCGCTCTAACTTTTTTATTTACACCAAAAATTGAAAGAAAACTTCAAGATGAAGGAAGAAAACAAATGAGTCACAAAGATGTGTAGATCATACATACACTGAAAGAAAAAGCCCTTCCCAAACAACTACTTGCACATGAATATTGAATAATACGAAAGAAAAAGTACTCTCGAAACAACTACATTCATATGAACATTGAATTATACGGAAATACATTTTTTCCATTATACTCTATTGTTCTTCAATTTTTTGTATCAAGGTGGTGAAGTGAAAGCTGAGAAGAACATAAATCACAATATTCACAAACCGACAATATATATTTGATATGAATGGATTGAACGAAAATATGTTCCATATCTACCTGACGACAAAGTATAATTCAACCCCTTCCTTAGTGGAATTTTCTTTTCCATTATGTTTCTGTAATCCCTTCTGGACCCAGGTTGATTATTATGTGATCGGATCGTGCTCATAGTCGAATGAATATGTAACCAAATCAACCTTCTCGTTTCCACACCGTCAGTGTAAACGTTTTGCTCTGGAAAGTACCTTCTAAGAGAACTGTGTAACACTCAAAATAGTATTTCAATTAACCGAATAATAGACAGAAGAATCACATTTTTCAGCTAATGATCTAATTATTTCTGAACATGAGGAAATGCTGATACCTGATTAAAAGACGATTATTATTTTTTATTTTCTTCGTAGTGTGCGCTGGTCAGGCCCTATCCCCCGAAGCCCCGATACATTCAAGAGGGCGCGCCAATTACCAACCAATGACCACTCCCCACACCGTGTGGTAAGTGATCATTGGGTCCGAGAATCATGTGCCTTGAGCAAGCGCAGTGAGCCAAGAATGACAGCCTTCTGCATCTGTGCGGCTAAGATGTCTGCC
>WOGP01006473.1:0-12364 GCA_015342065.1 Leptinotarsa undecemlineata | reverse complement strand
ATGCACATTTTTATTTAATTTTTTTTTGCCTTTTTTTCCTATTCTGTAATTGGGTTCATCCTGTAGAATAGTGTATGGAAATAAATAAAAAAAAAAATAATAAAAATTTTTACCTGTATTTTATTTCCCTGTCATTTCATTTCAGGGTTTTTTTGTTTAATATCATTGTTGTCGCCAAAATAAAAAGTATAGAACAATCACATGAATGAGTTCTTTATGAAATTACCTTATTGATAATGCCACTCAGTTCTTTTCCTATTGAAATTCTAAGAAAAATCAATGTAGTAATACTATATCCATTTCACGAAAATGGCTTGCAGAAGAATTGATAATTATTTGTGATTGCTATAAGATTCACCATCCAGGATCATACTACCTTGAATTCTTTTAATATTTTTTCTGTTATTAACAAGCGCCCATGACTTTTTGAGATGATCTACCTATTGGTTTGTGTTTAATAAAATAGGAAGAATGCGCGTTTTCAAGTTTTTGGCTGATGTCTGGCTGATGTTTGGCTGATGAATAATTATAGTTTATTTCGAGAATGTTTATGAATGCATTAGAGTGTGAGCTTTATGTTACTACATTATGTTTATGGAAAGTACCTAGGTAGTTTTATGACCGCAGCCAGGTAAACAAAATATAGCCAACAACGTATTATTTCAATATTTATTTCTTTGGTATTCTATACTTAGTTTTTGTAACTAATGCCCATGTCCGTGCCCATGCCCATGTCCATCGCTTCCTTGGTTACTCCAGTGGATAACTCCAACGTAGCTGGTGCCTCCTTGTCCTCCATGACCATGTCCATGTTTACCATAATGAGCAGGATGCTGGGCATGTCCTACTCGTTCTACCACAGCCTCGAATCCTTTGTGAGGATCGGAAGTGTACTTGACAATCCTGTGGGTACCGTCGGCTTCCTTCAGGGTATATCCCCCAGTAGCATGTTTTCCGTGCCTGTGCTCATGTTGGGATTTGTGATCATGAGTGTGTGGATCATGAACACCATATTCAAATTTGTAATGTGCATTGTCCTGAAATTTTAGAAAATTAGAGGTATTTAGCAGTATATAGTGAACTCTGAATATAAGAAGACGTAATCTAACTATGCAAATTCAATGTAGATACTCTTTTTTCATGTTACTCTACTGTGAGGCCTTGAGGATAAGGATAAAACACAATGTAACACAGGACAATCCTTCAGGCGCTCTAAGAGCGATGCCTGTGCGAAAGTAGCATTCATATTGGATTTGAAACGCTGGGGATCAAATGTATATGGAAAAACCTTTTCAGGAAGTTTATTCCACATAAATGCAGTTGTTCAGATGAAAGAGTCCTTAAACAGTAAAGTTCGAGTTCTAGCATATTGCAGATACTGGTACACATACATTGGAAGAAGTCAAAAGAAACCGGGTGATCCACGGTGGCGGATCCGCATGATGTTTAATTTGACGTAATTTGACATTTCTGCATATTGCATTGAAATTAATTCACATTACTGTATTGAAGATCTAGTAAGACAGAAACCTATAAAAGACTTATTAGTACTAGATTTTGTATATTTCAGCACTTGAAAAAAAGTGTCCCATACTTTTTGTTTAAAAGAAAATTATCACGTTCACTGTATATTCCAAAAACCTCAAAAAAGGATCGAATTATTAAAGAACCAATAGAAACAGCCTGGTCTAAGTATGTTCAGTGCAGTGTGGTTTAGTGTAGTTTCCAAAGAAGCTGAAGTTCTTGGTACTAATCGTTAATGTTCGTGATATATATTCAAGAAGAAGAAATACCAAAACTTAATTTCAAATTCATAAATGGGATTGAAATGGGTTTTTCCCGTTAGCAAATTGTCATCTCCATAAGAACGACTACCCTCAGAAGTCGAAACTTATCTGAGGCAAAAAAGATCGAGGCTTTATTTTTCATCGTGCGGTTCCTAGCAGAGTGTCAGAGTTGGTATAGATTCTGTATTCACAATAAGGTTGGTTCAATGAGAAAAACTAACCAGTAACCCTAACCAACAGGGTACTGTATGACCTTAAGTATCAATGAATAATTTTTAGAAACAGAAGAAAGATGTGTGTGGTAGAGATTTTCTCTGACTAGCAAGTACTTAAACATTCCCTCCTACGCGCCTGTCTGCCTGTCTGTCTGATCACGATAAACTCGAAAACTACCGAATGGATATTCATATGGTTTTCACAATAGCCGAAATGACACACAGAAAGGTTTATGTGTGCATAATTCCTTATTGTTTTGTTCTGTAAATTGGTTGAAATATGACATTACCTATTCTCTTTGATATATTACAAAACAATTCACCACATATTGTTCTTATTTTATTGATCCATGACAGCATATCCTCATCAAATCAAATACATTATAACATGCATTTCATGCACATTAAGATTGCACTTCACATTATACAATTCGAAGTAATATCTTGTGTGTATTTATTTACTTTGTGAAATCATTCGATATGGCTCATCATGAACAATTCCTTCAGGTTCTCTTTAATCTAGTGATTTGTGGATCCACTCACGATCTAATGCAGAGTTATATTCAAAAGAGACGGGCTGGCTGTCCTTGTTCATCTTTCACTGTCTGTACCACTGTGCATGCTGTTTTTGGCGAGTGCATTGGCTTGGCATGTGGAGGTTGAGCAAACTGGCCATCGGATGCCTGCTTCCACGTAGCTCCGCTGGATACGGGAATGACAGAATCACTTGTGGTTTTGTTATTCCCTAACTGAATGGTATCCCAACGATGGCTTCATCCTAAGATGTGTGTATCCGTGCCGAGAGGATGAACGACACATCCTATCAGCTGTCTCTACGGTGTAGCTGACGTGCAAAAACCGTCATATAGGAAGATTGTCGTGGGTATCAAGGTGGGAATCTTGCAACTTATTAACTATCCGACTACCTCATTGACGAAGAAACAGCAGAGCATATACTTTGTGCCTGCCCGCTGGGGACCGAATCAGGTTTTTAGAGTTCGGCAGAGTCGTATTCTCACCATATGACCTGAAAGACCACTCACCTAATTGGCTTCGTTGAGAAGCTGGGTTTATTTGGTTGAGTGTAAATAGGTGAGAGCAATATTTTTTTATAGACATCATAATGAATGATTCCGAATTGATAGGACTTAGAGTACCACAAGGAACAGTCTTAGGACCTATCATTTTCAATATTCATTTCAATGATATATTTTAACAGGACATTTTATGAAGAATGACTCGCTTTGCTGCTATATTTTACCAAGACTCAAATTGGATTTCTTTCAAGTATATGGAGACACTGATTTCACTGAAATTACCAACTTCTTCAAGAAAATAATATTGACTATTAATTATCAAAACACTTTCTTTTTCCCTTTTCTTGGAACTATATCGATTGCCACTTTGGCATATTGTGTATAAACTCGAAAATCTTCCTGGATGAAAAACATCTGAACATTCTCTATGAGAATTTGTAGTAGTTAAGAAGTGTTGACAACTTCGTTGATTTATGAAAAGAAATATGTTTCTGTTACTATTTTGGAAACTACTGGATAACAACAGTTTTGTTGTTATTATTATCGTATATGTTCATTAAACTTGAAAACTTACATGTCCTCCTCCACCATGATGACCTGCAAGGGCAATTCCAACAAGAACTGAGGTTAATAAGATGATCTGTAGAATAAAATTATTATAAGTAATAAATATTTGTAATCTTTCATTATATACAGATAGTTTTGTAGCTAACATGTTAACGAAATGTTAACGAAAGTATATATTAAAAAAATACTCGACTCAAATGAGCACGAGAAACTACTTTCTTATATTTATGACCAATGTCATTAGCAATAGAAGTTTAAAAAGGCGCATTTTCTCAAATTTCAACACATTGGTAATGAGGGTTTTTGTCTCTAGAATAACATGCAGGTAAATTATAATAAAAAAATCCCCCATATATTCATAAGAAAACTTACAGTTTTCATATTTGATGAGAACGGTAATTCAATTGACTGGCAAGAATTGATACTGATAGAAATTTCTTGGTCCTACTTTATATACCATTAACTTTTAACACCAATTTGATAAAAACTATTGCCAAAATTGACTCAGTTAGTTTTGCAAGCTGCTTGTTTTGCTCTACTGGTCAAATTCACCTTGCAAAACTCGAACTTGATTGTGATATACTATACACCACTTCAATTTTGTTGTTTGCATTTGTGAGTAATTAGATATTAGGTGCGAGTTTTTTAACATTATATGAGTTCAATACACATTCAGAAAGTTATTCCATTTCATGACTTTCACTTATCTAACACACCTGGTGAAAAAGTAATATTCATTAAAATTCAAACATTTAAAAGTTTTTTTGATGATACGTACTCTGAGCAAACTTCTTCATACAGAGTGTGACATAATAGTGTTTGGTCAAGTATATAATTTAAATATATAGTTTTTATGGAGATGGGTAATCAGCTGATAATCTGCAGGTGTACAAAGATGGTTAAACTAGAAAGTTCACTCCAAAAAAAGGAAAAGTCCAGTGACTAATCAAACAGGGCGAAATTATTGAAAAATATTTTTTCGGTAGGTATAAGAAATTTCAATTGGTCTGAGGGATAAGTACAATCCGGTAAATAATCTGAAATCACTATTATTACTTTGGCAACATTTCGATGACTCAGGTACGAAAATATGAGCCTTATATTTATAATTTTTGCATTTTGGGAAGTTTAGGGGTATGGCTTGCTGAAAAAGGAACATTATATCAAACTATATAGTCGTTAAATTTCTTTTGGAATTCGAGGCCACAGGCTTGATCCGTACAGAGAAAATCATCTTTGCTGTATTGATAAATAATAAATCATTATTGCTAATCAAGATTGTTCTTTACGAGAAATTGTGCACAAAATGGGGATTTCTGTAAAATCCACCAAAACAATTGTGAAAAAGAACAAATATAGATGCTACAGGATACGCAAAGTTCATCACCTCAATGAAAGGGACTACGGAAGGAGAGTACGATTTGCGAAGTGATTAAGACGTAGAAATAGAAAAGTTGGAAATATTTGTAAGAAAATAATGTAGACGGACGAATAAAAATTCACCAACAATGGTTGGTTTAACAGAAATATATATTATAGGTTGAATAGTACAAATGAACATTTACATTGGGAAACCAATTTCCAAGAATGGTTCGGAATAAATATTTGGTTGGGAATTGTGGGAACAAACATCCTTTGCCCTTTCTTTTACGATGATCATTTGAATAGTGAAATGCATCTTCATTTTCTGTTTAATGAATTCGATGGCTACTTAGATGAATTGCCACTAAATATCCAACATGAAATATAATATTTTCAACAGGACGGCGCTCCTCTCCATAATGCAGCAATAGTAAGGGAACATTTAGAAGCAATATTCCTAAGAAAATGGATTGGAAACAATGGACCAATTAGCGGGTCAGTTCGATCGCCAGATCTTACTCCTTTAGATTTTTTTGTCTGGGCATACATAAAGGATACAGTTTTTTTCAACACCGAGTATAGATATCGACCATCTCAAATAATAAATAAGAGATGCATGTAGTATTGCACCTATTATTCCAGAAAATTGCCACAGAAATTGTTTGGACCGACAACTCATGTGCATTCAACAAAGAGATCATCAATTCGAGCATTTAATGTAGATTATGTAGCTTTGATTTTTCGTATTGGTTTTATTTTTCCCAAATGTTTAGAATATAGCAATGTTACCACATGATAAAGGAAACGACCTGTATAAGGAGTTGCCCTTTATAAGTACCTTCTTCAGAGACCGTTTCTTCCATAATTTGTTAACATTGCTAAATTCTATACCGATGTGAAGACGATTTAATGAGAAAAAAGGGACCTACAATGGTCAAAGAAAATTCACGGGGACTTTCAACCTTCTCGAGTTATACAGGGAAAACTAAAAATATTGTTTTTTTTGTACGAAAATAATTGTTTATTTCAGAAAATATAATATAAAATATAATTGAATGGATGATCCAATAAATCTTTGATTAAACGTTTTTTATCCACACGGCCACTATAAACTTTTTTTCAAATACGGACCTGTCTCTTTTATTACAAATATTGATGGAGCGATAAATTCATACATAATATTTTTATAGCGTGTCATTCAAGTAGAATCATCAGTGACAAAAATTAGACAGGAAAATCATTAATTTTGTAATGAATTTTCGAGAAAAAAATTAATTGAGAAAATAATGAGTTTTTCATAATACACTACGTAAAATGCTCAGATTGAGGTCCTCTTTGTTGAATGAACATAAGTTGTCTGATGGGTGTAATGCTGTTACATGCATTTCTTATTTTTTGTTTAAGATGGGCGATATCTGTACTTCATGTATCCTCAGACAAAAAAATCTTAAGGAACAATATCTGGGAATCGAGCTGGCCGGAAAATCGGTCCATTGTTTTCAATACACTTTGTTGGGAATATTGCATCTAAATTTACCCTTACTTTTGCTGTATTATTGTTGAAAATATTATATTTCACGGCTGGTGTTCAGTGGCAATTTATCCAAGTAGCCATCAAACTCATTGGATAAAAAATGTAGATACATACTCATAGTAAAAGAAAGGACCTAGTATGTTTGTTCCGATAATTATAAACTATACATTTATTCCCAACCTTTTATGGAAATTGGTTTCTCTATGTAAATGTTCATTTGTATTATTCTGTATGTTTCTGTTAAACCAACTATTGTTGGTGAATTTTGATTCGCCGTCCATATTACTTTTCTAGAAATATTTATAACTTATTCGGCATCCTAACTACTTCGCAAATCATACTCTCTTTTCGTAATCCCTTCCATTAAGATGATGAACTTTGCGTATCCTATATCATTTGTATCTGCTCTTCTTCAGAATATTTATAGTAGATTTCAGAAAATTATTTGGTTCGTTAGTTCATTTGGTTTATAACATGTCCAGTAACAACACTTTCTAGTTAATTCTGATTCAATCGCTTTATCAATATTTGTAGTAAAAGAGAGAGGTCCACATTAAAAAAATATTTTTTACTTCTTTATTTGACGACTTGTTTATTTTGTGGAAATTCATATTCACTGGATACACTATAAAAACACACAAACATATCAAATATTTACTGTTACATCGTTATAGTACTCTTCGTATATAATAAAACTTTCATTTTCCTTTAATTTATGTTTTCTGAAATACCCATTATATTCGTAAAAAAACAAAAACAACTTCTCTAGTGTTCCCTGTATAACTTTATCTCTTGAGAAGGACAAGAGTCCCTGCAAATTTCGTTTGACCATTGTACTGTTCCCCATGGTAGTTACTTTTTTCTCATCTAATCGTCTCCATATCTGTTGCGGTTCAGAATATAGCAATGTTAGCACAAAAAAGGCAGAGCTGATTGGTTCGGCACATATCCTCCATATCCACAACTTTTCCACTCCTTTCGGAAAATATCAGGTTGATGGTGGTTATAAGAGCAGAGAAACACAGAGGAGACAAGCTCCTGAGTTTTTCAACATATTGAATGTATGAACATTGGTAATAATTATTATTTTGATGTGATCTTCAAACAGTTGTTTCAGGATATTTTGTTTCAGAAATTTACATTTCACATTCATTTCTATTTGGTTCATAATTTGTCGCTATTCAAATGCTTTTCCTTTACGTATTCAATGAATTATTCGGTATTTGTAAATTTTTGATTCTGCAAAATTTCCACTTGTATGTTTCTTCACCTTTTACTAACCATTTTAAATCTGGGATATGTTTCTGGAAATATACTTCACATATACGAAGAAAAGCAATTCGTTTTATTAATGATCCTTATTAATTTCGAGTACAACTATTTTAAAGCTTCGCTTGACATTAGACATTTTTTTAGCCGATGTTTCATTGATGATTCTACTCAAAGATTTCTTCCCATTTCTGTGGTAACTCACCATTACGCGCTTCTTGATTTGCAAATCTGCCAAACGATTATCTACTTATGAAGGTTTATTTTATATATCGTCAATTGACTTATGAAACTTCTTTCCAGAAAAGTTATTATCCACGTATTAAGACAACCTTTCAAATTTGTAGTTCAGCCTATGCTATTCCCATTTAAGTTCTTGCGATATTCAGTTAGCCACTGCACGTTATGTTATCTTGCGGGAGTCAAATTTTGAAAAATAACACTTACTGTTCCACTAGTTTGTAAATTTATAAAATAGGTAGGTGATGGATGAAATGGAAAAAGTGAAAGTCTACTTATTTCTCATATTTTATTTTAATAAATTGAATATGATTTTGATATCAATATTTAATGACCACCATGCTCATGTCCGCCATCACCACTATGTCCATGTCCTTCCTCTCCACCGTGACCATGACCACCATTTCCGTGTCCACCATTTCCATGTCCATGTCCACCATTTTCATGTCCATGTCCACCATTTCCATGTCCATGTCCACCATCTGCATGTCCGTGTCCATCACTTCCTTGATTGCTCCAGTGGGTTACTCCAATGTAACTGGTGCCTCCCTTTCCACCGTGTTCTTGTCCATGTTTTCCATGTTTGCCATAATGGGCGGGATGCTGGGCATGCCCTCTTCTTTCTACTACAGCCTCGAATCCTTTGTGGGGTCCTGATTTGTACTTTACAATCCTGTGAGTACCGTCGGCTTCCTTCAGAGTGTACCCTCCGGTGACATGTTTTCCGTCTCTGTGCTCGTGATGGGATTTGTGATCGTGGGTGTGGGGATCATGGACTCCATATTCGAATTTATAATGGGCATTGTCCTGGAAGACAACATTTGATAAAGTACACAAATTCAAAAAACACTTCATTGTTAGAGTTTCACAAAACGCAACACGTGTTTCGCTATACATTAGCTCTTTCAGGCGTATTTCATTAGTTCGGACTTCCATTGTCTGATATATAAAATGATTTGAAATTCCTGAAAGAACTAACAAAAAAAAATAATTGAAAAAGAATAGCTGAAAATAACAAATATTTTAAGTAAAAAACCTGAAATGAAATAACAGTGGAACAAAATACAAGCAAAAATAGAACAACTGAACAAAAATTGAAAATAATAAAAAGTTAAGAGATTCCAAGCCAAGTTACTTCACGACGTTTCGATTGTTAGTATCCACAATCGTATTATCCGATATAGGATTTTCCGCACTCTCAGGGTATCCGGTAAAGGCAATCCTTGGAATCGCAGTTCGCGTTTGGTGGTCTGGTTTTTGGGGAGGCTGTTACAAATAGTGTTTCTGGATCTGAACCAGGTTCTGATGTTGTACTTGGAACCAATTCTTCTTATCCTTTCCGATAATCCTTTGATGTAGGCAAGCACTGGTTGTGACGGTGTCACTTCCTTGCGGGGTTCCTGCTGTCTTTTTGCCAAAATCTGTTCCACCATCGCTTTGGAGTAGTCATTCCGTTGAAGATCATTTTTGATGATGTCTAGTTCCTTCTCGAGGCCTTCCTTCGCATTACAGAAACCAAAAGCACGACTTGATGATTTCTCTCTGAGTAGATTGATGGTGGTTGGATTCTTGGTTCAGATAATGTCCCGTGTGAGTGGGTTTTCGGATACAGATGTCCACTTTACCAATACGTCTAAGAATGACAATTCGTTGTGGACTTCCTTCTTAATTGTGGGAAGTGATGAAAAGCTGTTGATGTGTTTCAGGTGTGTCTATATTCCAACGAAGAACTTTTAGCTAATTCCATCACATAAAACAAACTAAACTATCACTTTGATAGTGATCTATATTTTATATTTTAGTTAAATAATGTAGATACTAATATTACTCTTTTCTAGCTGATAATACTCTCAATGGTAATAGTGATCTTGATATTCAGTGTCACTATTTTTCGTGTTTCAAGGCCGTCAATTTTTAGAATTAATTTCAGATTCGAGTGGCTAGCTTCTTCAGAGGTTTATACATACTGAGTTATCTCCTTTAGTATGTAATAACGTTCAACAACTGATTTTGAATACCAAGTTTCCAATTTCACTGGTACATGAATCACGTTAGACTGATGAAGTTAATCTTTCAAAGTAAATAAATATAGTTTTAAAAGACTAAAAAACACGCTTTTAAAGAACATGGAACTGGAAAGGTAAAAATATTTTTTAAATAAACTTAAAACAATAACGAAGTGACGGACGTTTATATACAAAAAATCGTTATTGTTTTAAGCTTAAAAAAATATTTTGAACTTTTTAGTTCGATGTGTTTTCAGTTTCGTATGCTATGAAAGCGTGTTTTCTAGTATTTTTAAACAATATTTATTTTATCTAAACTTTGGGATCAATCAGCCGTATATTGTTTAGAAAAATGACCACTGATATTTTCCGATTCCAGAGAGGGAGCCTTAAAATCAGCTACCAAGTCCAAGGAAGGCAGCAGGCCCGCAAAGGAAAATTACAAATAAGGCAACAGGCGCGCTTGGTAATAAAAAAAAATCCCTTTTTCAAATGAAGAAATACATGTAAAGGGAGTTCGAATTATATTAAGGAGGTTACATACTTATGTACAGAGCCATCTGCCGGCGAATAGACCAAGCAATAATGTCGATAATTCTGTCAAATACACATCCCCAGCTTGAGAGTTACAAACAAACATACATACATACAGGTGAAGCTAATAAGGGCGTGTTAATAATCAATTAAAAAAAAGTAAACTATTCGTAACTAGAAAGTCAGTCAAAATGAGAATATTTTTCATTCAACTTACATGTCCTCCTGCTCCTCCTCCATGATGACCAGCTGCAGCTAATCCAATCAGAATTGAAGCAACAAATGTTATCTGAAAGGAGTAAAAATAAGATTTTTGAAAAAAATAATTCTGTGATCCCTATGCAACTTGTCATTTTGAACAAGATTCATTAAAATTTGAACTACAGCAACGATAATGTTGATAGAATATCAATAACTGATGTTCACTGTTCTTTTCCACTTTCATTATTTATCATTTTTTAAACACGCATCGATAATCAAGAAATCAAATTGATGAGTCGTATATAAATTCCTCGGAGCGCCAATTATTTTTTGTTGTTGTTCTATAATTCCATGATTTGTATTTTGGAAGTGTTATTACATAATTCTTTAAAAAAAGTAGGATATTTTCGGGAGAGATTAATTTTTTGTTTTCTACCTCTCAATCTTTATATAAAAAAGTGGTAATTTTCCAAATAAAGGAAAAGAGCAAACGATTTCTCAACATAATCACTGAATACCCACTGTTTTCATTTTTAATGTAAATGCACCAGGTACACTGATAAAAGTTTCCTAGTTTCTGTCAATTTATACACTATTAGCTGCTTCTAATAAAAACCATTACCATAATTAGTTCACAGCCTTTACCAAATTGGTTGCATGCCAAATGTTTTGCTTCATCGAGTGTATCAGCTGCATTAGTTTCGACTATGATGAGGGTTATTTTATACAATTCAGTCCATATCAATTAGTCTCGATTAGGTAATACTTGCAAAAGATCAGTCTATAACATGTTGTAACATTCTGCCTTAAATTACAAAGAAAAATTGTTATACATCAATATTCATACACAATGTTAATAGCAATAAAAACTTGCTCGCCAATAATTCATTGATTATATTAGTGCTATTTCTTAATTACAGATACCCCAAGCACTGTCATTTGTGATAGATTTCCATGTGAAAAGCAAAATGGCAATTTGAGAGGAATCCTCACTTTCATCTAATTCAAAAAATGTGAAAAAAATTTAAACAGACATCAATTTTATCAGACATATTTTAAACAAAATAGAGTTCCTAGCAGCTCCAAAACTTGCATGTACAATTATAATTGGAGGTAAAATATCTGGAAGTGATACTAAATAACCAACTGCCACAATACCAATACCTACTAAATACCAACTGGAATCAATACCTGAAAATGACAAAAAGAATAGCAGAATTAGCAATGATGCCAGCAACGTACATATACCAAAAAACGGGGGGAAGGCTGAAACTTGACATACAGTGTGTAAAAGTCAAATGGAATAAATTCATTATTTCGGTTACGGTACATTTTTTAACAAAATCCCGAAACACATCAAATTCAAATTATAATTTGACATACTTCAACGGAAAAATGCTACTCCTACCTTCGTTGAATGACAGGGTACAACCCCAATTTTTTAAAATGGAAAATATATGTTTTTATTGAAGGGGTTATATTTTTAGGAGTGATTAATTTTTGGGAAAGAAAGTTTTTGGCTTTCTACTACTCCATCTTGATACAAAAAAAAGAGGATAAGGGAATCTTCCAAAGAAAGGAAGGAAGTAATCAATTTGCAAATAAGTAACTC
>WOGP01006472.1:0-12364 GCA_015342065.1 Leptinotarsa undecemlineata | reverse complement strand
ATAACGGCGTGAACAAATAGACATAATATCCATCTCAGTAAACATACGTGTGCTCCAAATGAAATTCTTATCGAATATGATCTATTACATCTACCTTCATGAAAAACTATTTTTGCTAACATAATAGCAAACTTATAAGATGTTGCCTGATTTTTTATATAAAACCGAAAACTTTGACACCGATGTGAGTAACGGAAAAAGAAAGTGAACTATAAAAATAAAAAACCTCCTTATATCAACTTTATGTTGATGCCAGCATGATTGCCAGCATGAAAGAATCCTCATCTCTGATACACAGTATGAATATGAATTCTTATCGATTGGTTTATGACGTTTTTTTTTGATACAGTGCAATGTAAAATAATGAAAGTTTTCTCAGATTTACTATTTTATTACAGAACTGTGAATTGTTTCATGAAAGAGTATTTTTCTGTGAATGCCTAGAGCACAAAATATCTTCCAGTAATAATTTCACTATGCAAATTCATTTTCGAATTATTTATTCAGAAACATAGAGGCATTACAAGTCATTTCAAACTCAACCTAAAATAAGTAATCTCTTTTATTTTATGAGAATGCATTTAGTTTCAATGTTTGGGAGCTTTAGTCATCGTAGCTACATGTGTCGTTCTTCTGTTTCCACAATTGACACCCATTGAACAAGCTGTGTTAGCTGGATTCCAGTAAGTTCCTGGAGCACAAAAGAATTTATATGGTCTGTTGTTTGCACATTCATAGAATACTGCACATTCTTCGGTATCGGCTAAATACATTGGTGTCGAAGATTCATATTGTGGACAATCGCCATCTGGAAGGTAAAAATAAAAAGTTAATTGACATTACTGTTACAAGGCGAACCTAGGCCATGACCAAGGCTTTAAGGCACGGACTAGTTGGGACGCACAAAAAAAACTGAACAATTGGGTCAAACCAATTAGAACATGGCAGGTATTAAGATATATGACAGATATAATAACATTAACTGCCAATGAGCATACATTGAATAGGGACAACTCAAACCTTTCTTATCAAAAATAAATAGTTATCCCTACGGCGACCTATTGCAATACAAAGCGATTGATCACCGAATGAGAAATAAGCTTTGATCTAATCTTTGTGGTTGTTTGTGGAAGAAGCTGCAGACAAAGATGTTCATGATTACCCACCAAGAATTTTTTGAGGATATTAACCTTCAACAATAAGGTTGAACCTATAATCGCTTTGATACCTATGAAAATTTGAAACGTTGCTATTTGGTGTTGTACTACGAATACTTTTGTTAGATCTAGTCACCATCAAAATTGTTCTTAGATCAATAGTCTGAAGATGAGATGAACTAAATGAGTCTATCTGTCTTTTTCATCAAAATGGTTTAAGAACAAGAGTTTCTCAGTTCTTTAGCTCTTGAACACACTTAGGAGGCTAGGTAATGCAGCCAGGAAACACCTGACCGCAAAAGTAGAATATGAATCTCTGAACTAAATTCTTGAGCAGTAGAAGCATAATCTTCATCGGTAGAGGAAACGATCTCTCTCTCTCTCTCAGCAAGTGAGAAAAGGCCAACTCTCAATCGATGATTCACTCAAACCAGAGGGACAATAGGCCAGCATGGCAGAATCTAACATATCGTCAGGTATGAATAACGTACAGATGTTCTCATATGGAAAAGCTGTTGCAGTCATCAAATGGGATTCCTACACCTTGAACATTCAACAATCTCAATATGAATCAATCTAGTGAAACTTCTTCAGTATGCCATTATTGCTGGGGGGTAGCGATTCCAGAAGATGGTCTGCAGGTACGATTTCATACCAGTCACGGAAAACCCCTCTTGAATGCGTTACAGTAGGTCTACTACCCAAGCCGTACAGACTGACCGACGACTAGGTCTGCACTAGATTAAGGAGTGGATTATTTCCTATGAAGAAATCTAGATATTGACAGCAGTGCATACATTCTGTGCTTGCCCCGTCGCCGACAGAACTGAGTCTTCACCATTTGGCATAGCACTCTTGCCAGCTGACCTGAAGAATCATTCACATCTACTTCGTTGAGTAGCAGGATTTATTTGGTCGAATTCGAACAGATAAGAGCCATAATTCACTCTCGAAGGTTGCAGTGAAAAACCGAATAGACTCTCGCAGTTGGGTCCTACTCATCTATCGTAAGTAATTATTAGTACCCAGTTAGCTTGTTGCAATTGTAGTTTAATAATTTGCATACTTGACAACGTCTGTTTGTTACTATGATTGTTACACTTTTCAAATAATCATTCAATCATTGAATTTTCATCAATAAATAGCTTCACAAATTTTCATATTTCTTGATTGAAGGTAATTTTTCTGTTTGAAAATATTCAAAAAATATCACAAGGAAAACCTGCATCAGAAGAAATCCAATTCTTTCGCTTTTTTGATTATTGAAAATTAAATTACGTTGCACAAAGGAGGAGTTTCAGAATTGTGTCTTGAAACATATATTTAGATTGTTATGTTTATTTTTCATCATTAAGAAAAATAAGTACTGGATCTATCAATTATACCACAAGTCTATGATAGTTCAATATCCGTTATATGCTGTTCATTGTGTAATTTTTTACTGAAAAGTATCATTATTTTGTTGATCTACAGTTTGAGATATTGTTCAACACTCCCCCGCAGCCGCTGAGGCATACTTTCTGAGTTGGAGTACTCAAAATACCCGAGTACCTGAAATATCTGAATCAACAAAAACAAAACATGCAAAAATATATACTTTTGAAATGTCATGTTTCTCAAAACATCAACCAAATTATTTTTGGGAAATTTATTGCAAGGTTAAAACAATAATAACTGACGGCGGCGGGTCATCTTTTGTGGGATAAGTCGAGCAAATATCTCGAGGATGCAATCGAATATCCGTCACAGTATTAGCCTGGAATATATGTTGATGTATTCTAGAGGACTTCAGGGTATGAAAGTACACAAGTGTAAGAAAGCAGTAAATAATATAATTCCACTAATAATATGTGGATATTGAAGTTATACATTGGTTTTGGAGCAATGTTTGTATTCTTCGAAACTCATTGAATCTTGGGTAAATATTTCTGTCGAATCAATAGATTCTTCAACTCCATTGTATTCCTCCAGAAAGGTTGAGCGAAGGGACACATTTAGTCAGAATTGAAAATGTTCTAATTGTATTCCAGTGTTATCGACACATTCAGAATAAATTCATTTATTTCACACATAAGTGCAATAAAAATAACAGGAAATATTTGATAAAATATGAAAAACAAAATTGAAGAAAATGTTCTCAATTTTGGATTTTCTTACCTGGAACAGCTGTGATACAGGCAACTGTGATGAGAAGCACAAATAAAACTTTCATTTTGGTTTTGGCTATTGTCAGACGTATTGACGATCTGTATATTTTAGTTTCGTGAGTAAAATATTACCCAAACCTATTTATTTATATACCAACCATATCATATTGACTAGTACTTGACTTACGGACCGATAATGAAAGTAGGTCAGAATACTTTAAGGGTTAGATCTTTTCAGAGAGTTGAATGCACCTAAAAAGTAGAAATTGCTGCAATTCACATCAATTTGGAAACCCGAACTATATACTATAATTCTCTGGAATTATTCAAAATGCACAGCTTACTGCATTGAAGTTATTCTAAATTTTTATCATTTGTTGTTGTGGAAATATCATCCAAAACAATCCTTGCACAAACACTAAAACTGCAACACTCTTCCAGACGCGCGTTTCGACAACCAAGTTGGCGTTACCAGGAGATGAATCAGACTCGTTCATACCTTGATTGGTGAAACTATAAGAGAAGTGTATTTTGAAAGAATTGTTTTGTAAAATATTCGATGCTTCTTACTCGCTTTTGAGTGTATAATCTTCCACAATATGATAACTGAACACAGCTGAATCATTTTCAAAAACTACACCTCAAGATTTGATCTCCACAAACTTCATTTGAGAAATATATCACATGTTTTTTTAGTGAAATAATTCCACTAGAAAATGCCACTATGCTAGCGAAACATGTTGCGATATATTTTTTAAATACATTTTGTGGAGATCAAATCGTGAGGTGTAGTTTTTGAAATTACTATAGATTATCATCAAGTAACGGCCGAATCAATCAGAAAAAGAAAACAGCTGAATCAATAGAGAATCTGGTGAGAATCTGGTTCAGAAACAGATACTGCTTGCTGAGTGAGAGAATTGCGAAAAAATTACGAATGACAATATGTAACCTTCACAATTTCCCTCAAAAAAATCCTAAGAGAGAGGATTGGTTGTTAACTATGTAGTCGAAAACATCGGATCGAGCCTTCAAAATTTTACCTTGAAGTTGAACTTTTTCTGTTGGAAAATTGGTTGCGGGGTTGATTGACAGGCCAGTCTTTGGGGTGGAGTCTGAGTAGATGAAGGAATACGTCACCAATATCACGGAGAATAGCGTCCTTTTGTGTTATCTCATCAGTCACGCTTTGGCTTCTGGCGTACTGGGTTCGGATTTTGAAGGCATACACACACTCAAAAACAACTTAGCTCTACGCGGGAAGCCAAATAAACAGAATAATGACAACCATGAAGATCAAAAAAGTTCATAAATATGTACAAATGATTCTGGAAGGATAAACACCCGCGAATTATAGTAAATAAAAATCATTAGAAACATAGACAGTAAAAAGCCTGAGAAGAGTGTTGCAGTTCTGCTGTTTGGGAGCAGTGCTTATTTTCAAATTAATCTACACCGGAGGTTCCTTTTCTACCTTTAAGTAACAATATTATCTTTGGTTGGTGTCTGAGTTGTTTTTCTTCTTTTTTCAGACCCGGCCTAAAATAAAAATACAATGTATTTTGATCTTAGTGAGCACAGATATATCGAATTAGTATATGCAGTTTTTTGTGGAATTGGCTGCGGTGGTAGTGCGCCCGACTCACGATCGGAAGACCGTGGGTTCGATTCCTGTCTCGACCAAATATTTTTTGAGAGGTAAGACCTCGTTAGTCCTTAGCTCGCACAAGTTTCTCAACTTCTGAGAGTTGTCGTTCGTATGGGGGTGACAGCTGATTAACGGAAAACATATTTTAGAGGTATCTGCACGTTCTTTGGTATGAGCCAAATGAACTTGATGTTGATAATTTTCATCTGAGCGGTATTAGGACTATACAGATATTCAGTTGAATGTGGAATATCATTGATAACAGGAAATCTTGGAAATAAATGACTTAACCTTTGGTTCTGTTCCTAGCTAGAACAATCGAATCTCGCAAAATACTCGCTGACATTTTGCCGCATCTATTATGGAATTATGGAAAAATTAGTTGGTTGCGTGAATTTATTGGGCAGTATTTGCAAATGTGGTCTCCTTGAGGTATTGAACATCTGTCGGATATATCCGCATTAGTATTTTTCAGGAATATTCGTTTGAGATAGAGATGATATTTTTTCTGAAGAATTTTGGGGTATAGAAATATATGTGAGTTAGATGCATTGAGACATCATGAATAGGTACTCTGACCCGTTACTTGATGGAACTCAACATCACTTCCCATGAAAATAATCATTCAATAATCATACGATGAAGTTCATTTAAAGCGAACTGGTGAACCAGTTCAGCTCATAATTTTCACATTACAAATTTTACTGTCTAGTGAAACGCTTTTTGAATGATATGTATAGTATGAAAATTGTTTAATAATTATTATCGATATTATTGTAGTATTGGTTGTGGAATTTCACAAGAGAGGGTATGTCGAAATGAAAGATTGATTTCAGTTTGAGATCAGTTCATTGATACTTGTAACGAAACGAACAATAAACATCTGTTAGTTTCAACAGTTGATAAGATGGTACTTCTACATGTTCAATGGTTTCCTCCATTTTATTTTATCTTTTCAGGTCAATTAGAAAAGAAGGCACATACATGAAATTTAAGATATACATTCTTTCGAAATGGTCTGAATGAATAGCAAAATAAAAAAATTGTGAGCCGTCCCGTGACGCCTGGAAGATGTGAAACATTAATAATAATAATATTTTGTGATGTCTGCGATGATTATTGAGTATTGACATATTTATATAAAAAGTGTGATCAAAATATACATGAAAACATGTAGTTAACAACTAGTTAACTGAAGAATCTTAGCTATTATTGCAATATATTACTGAAGATCTCGAATTATAAATATCAATGAGGAATGTTTCGAAATGAATTTCACTATCATTAGAAAATTGATTAACTATTTTATTTTTTGATGTCACTGTTGATAATAAATAAGAAAAACTTTCGTACGCTACTCGCAATGAGCTGATTTTTAAATACAACTTTGTCATTCATTATGAAATTCAGCAAGCAAGCTTCAGTGCATTATTTCTCATAAAAATTAAATTAAAATTGATTAATAACTAATTCAAAAATAGTATATGCTATGAAAATTGTATAAATATTAATCCAACAAGAGAGTATATTTTGTGTGTGATTGATGACTTGTTTATTTTGTGGTGATTCATAAAACAGAATGGGTTCAAACCCGAAATCGGTCATATAAATAAAATCAACAAAAGCATTTTCATTCATTTCATTAAAGAGAGATTATTTTACATTTACTGACCTTGAGACAGACCAAATATACATATTTAATTTTTAATTATTTGACAAAAATATTAATTCACAGGTTAATTCTGGAAGGGTTATATTTTTAGGAGTGACTTATTTCTGAGAGGGGAAGTTTTTGGCTTTCTACTACTCCATCTTGATACAGAAAAATGTGGGAATCTTAAAAAGAAAGGAAGTAATCAATTTTGAAAGAAGTAACGTTATACAAAGATATGTAGATCTTATTGAATTTGAATGGGTTATATAACTGTATACATAGATGTGTGAATCATACAAAGAAGTAACCTTCAAACATAAATCTGAAAGAAAAAGCCTTCCTGAAATGTTTGGAATACAAACTGAGTAAAAAAAAAGTGTTTTCTGTATAATTCAGTGTTGATATAAAAGTATTTGTTTCGAAACAAGGTTTTTTTCCGTGTAATAAAATATTTATAAGAAAGTAGCTGTTTCAGGAAGGCTTTTTCCTTCCAGATTTGTGTCTGAAAGTAACTTTTTTGCATGATCTACACATCTATGTATACAGTTACTTCTTTTAAAATTGACTACTTCCTTCCTTTTTTGAAAAATTCCCACATTTTTCTGTATCAAGATGGAGTAGTATGAAGCCAGAAACTTTTTTATCCACAGGTTATGTATACTGTAGTGAACATAACTGTATATACTATAGGTATCCGAGCTCAATGTGGGGAGATAGATAATGTAACGCCAAACCAGTGGAAAGAAAATCGCACAGTAGCTTGCGCATGACGACTCGTCTTCATGCCAGTAATTGGTTTTATGTGCGGCTATAGATGTTTTACATCAAAAAGTGTGAACATGAAATATTGTATCAATAAATTCAGAAATGTACATTCATTTCGAGCTAGAAACAATGGTGAACGTCTGATAATGCAGTAAACCAGTTGAAACATTGGGACATACTGTTGAGGTATATAAGGGATGAAACAAATATGTGCGGCTACTCAACCCTTCACTGTAACTCGCGAGTGTTAATTGTGGCACACACCTATTTAAAGTCTCTTAGATAACTTCAGCTTTTCTTCGCCAGTCATTTAAGTGAATTATTGTTTGGGCGTCAGCATTTGATGATTTGCTGAGGTGGAGGTTTTTACCTCTCCTGATGAAGATTATGTTTGTGCTGCTCGAAAATTCAGTGCAAGGCAGATACATAAGATATCCTGTTCTTGTGGTGTGGTATTATTATTACAACGCTCCACGTTATATCGTGGATCATTATAATAATAATACCATCGCATGAAAGAGTCGTTTTATGTGCAAGGAATCTTGATACAAATGAAGTAGTGTTATCGAAGTTTTTTCGAATTTAATCTTAATTCTTTCACAATGGAGAAGAAATCTCACAACGAATTGCCATTCTTCGGCCTATTGGTGAAGAGGACCTATACTGTATATCAAAAACCCACTTACACGAGACGGTATCTGAACCACGAATCCAACCACCACCAATTGACTAAAAGAGGAATCATCAAAATTCTATTAGACCGTGCTTTCGGACTTTATAATACGAAGGAAGGTCTCGAGAAGGAACTAGACATCATCATCAAAAATGATCTTGAACGAAATGGTTACTCCAAACCGATGGTGGAACAGACTTTGGCTAAAAGACACAGGAGCTCCGAAAGGAAGTGAAGCCGTCACAACCAGTGCTTGCACTTCCCTACAAAGAGTCCGAACTAATGAAACTCATATTGATATATTGTTAATCACCTTCAAATAAAAGTTGAATCTTAATTATTTCTACATTATTGTCGTTGACTCTTTCCAGATTACTTTCATGATATTGCCAAATAAGACGGAAGAAATCAATATAAAAATACAAAATGAATAGAAAGTTTTCTAGATTTTGGGTAATTTGTAGTTTTTCATCTGAAACAAAAAATTATTTTGATTTTCGTCCACTTTGCTGATTAACGATCTGAATTTTCTAGTCACGTGAAATGATACTCAACTATATTTTTATACCAAAAATATCAAATCTAACAATACTTGATTCAAAGACAGAGAGAGAGATTAATTTTTATCAATAACTAGCTGACCCGGCGAACTTCGTACCGCCTTAGCGTAGCAATGATACTTTATTTTGTATAGCTGACCTATCTTAGGTATGAGTACCTATTCAATTTGAACTGGAATCTATAATATCCTCCATATAAAAATTAATCCATAATTCCCTGGTCTCTCTATACCTGAAAAGGACTTTACTAAGGTAATTGTATAGCAAATTGTACCACCATGTGGCTCGCAAAATACTGCCACAATACTTTACATCATTTCAAATTAAAACTATTTTAAACCTCGACATTGAACAGCCTTTCATGGCATCTTTAGGTATTAGGCTTTACCAAGTATTGGAACACCTTGCTCATGCCACTATGAAATACAACATGTTATAAAATGTTGCTGATTAAGTCATTGGATTATAGACTATTATTATGTATTTGACTTATTGTTTACAAAATAAACACATCACTGGCTCAACATATTTTGCACCAGCTACATGGTTGTAAAACTAAAAAAATTGTTTGCCATTATAGTTACTTACTTTGAAAGTAGGCATAAAATTGTCTCGAATAACCTTTTTATCAAATTCACCCATTTAGGTGAGGGCGGGGCGGCTTACAGGTCCAATTTGACTATTTTGAATTATACTATGAAAACCGACCTTACTATGTCAAAATATATAACACTAATCAAACAAACAGTTATCTGACTATGTTCAACTCAATTTTTAAATGAATTATTATAATGAAAATATGTGTTTCTATCACTTTTCTAGACCTTGTTGTCTTTCTTTTTTGCCATAGTAGGGGTAAAAAGGGACAAGCAGGAGGCAAAAAGGTCAATATTTAATTATTATTTGAAAATGATTTTATGCAACTAAAACAATATTTGGTTTCATGAAATTCAGTCGTTTATTTTTATTCCAAAAACAAAATGTCAAAAGTATTATAAATTTCAAACAAAACAAAATTTTTATTATAATTCAAAGTTTCATATTATTGAAAAAGTTTCTATTCTGAAGAAAAATATTTTTTTAACAAATAAAACATATTGTTTTCTAATCATTTTACAACATTAACAGTCCTAGTAATTATTTCTAACTTTGTTGAGCTCAAAATAGTTCAATCACTAATCAGTCTATATTGAAGAACACAAACAAGACAGCATTATTCATTATGAATGTTGACTAATCTTACATAATCTTTTAAAGGCTTCCAACAATACAATTAACAATCTTTTAAAAAACAAAATATACTTTTTCAATCGTAACACAAAAATCAAACTCTTCTTTAATTTTAATTTCTACACATTAACCTAGTCAACATGTCTTGGTACCTCTATTTTATCTTAATCAAACTCATTGTTATCTGAATCACAATAAATACAAATAAAGTAAATGCAACTTCTTTTTGATATACATGTTTCAAGAGCCCATTTTATGCAAAGATTGCATTGAATCCAACCTTCGCCTGGAACACTGTCACAGTACTTCTCGCAGCAAATCAAACAGAAGTATTCATCATCAGATCTGGAATCACTACTACCAACTTGTAAAATCGTTTTTTATATTTTCCCAACCCTTTTAGTTACTTTGCTTTTCTTCTTTACAATTTTAGCCTTTTTCTTATTCAAGGTTTCTTGTTCTTTACGTATATCCGTCAAAATAGCAGTTTTTCGACGCTTCCTATCAATAGTTGACTTCCTTGAATTGGTTTTAGGTAGTGGTCGCACAATTTCGGGGGAAAAACATCCACAAGGATCAATTGATGTTGATATCTGTGAATCATATGATGTAGATGGCTGCAGGTCTAACGGCGTTAAAGGCTGTGGATTAAACAATACTGTAGGCAAATGAGTGGACGATGTCGAAGGCTGTGGCTCATCACTGACAGTTTCCATAGGACGGTCCGTTACGTAACTAGATGCAAAATCAGCGTTACTTAATTTATGTTAGTTGAAGGGAAATATGCCACTCATTAAGTTACTCGTTGTCAAAGCTAAAGGCAAAGAAGTAAGAAAGAAGAAACATTTTCTCAAAATACGTTGAAACCTTTGGTTAAGAATATGGCGATGAATTATAAATGTACCAATGATATTCAGAGAAATGAAGATAGTTTTTGAGAAGCTTTCAACTTTCACAACTATTACGAAGGAACACTTTTAAATAGCGGACAAGGAAAAAATATATCTCATTTAATCGTACCACAATTGATTTCTTAGAGAAAGAGAAAAAATTGATTTGGTATCTGAGATAGAAATTACATGTTGAAAGTTGACACCTCGTTAATCCTATATCACACAATTTTCGACTATTGAGGATTGTCGTTTGTATTGAGAGGATAAAAAAACCCATTTCGATCCACCATTATATCTTCAATCACTGTATTCATCAGGTCACTGAATCAGAGTTTGGAGTTCGAAAAGGTTCTCGTAGATTCTAAGGTCTCCGTTTTATGAATTTGATGTATCGTATAAAGAGCGAACTGGAAGTGATGAGATATCTCATTTCTTATAGTAGTAATAACGTTCCAAGTACAAATGAACGTCTCTTTATTACCCAACTAAAAGACAACTGAAGATATAAAGCGAATCATAAATCTCTTTCAAGCTAGAACGACGTGATTTCATGACCCGTAAGATATCCCGGAAATTTAATTTCGCCATTGGTTTATTTCGAATATAGGGCGGCGCGGCGTGAATAAAGTTCTTTCAGCTTTCAGACGATATATTGGAAATTCTATCTTTCGAGCAATGATCGCTAACTCTTTCAGAAACATCCAAGACAAAAGATGTGAAATTTCACCTTTCACCATCAGATTAAAAGATTTCATCTCCTCATATTGTGTTCACGTCGAGGCGGAAATTGCTGTCAAGTGGAAATCGCCGGTTTTGGGAGAATATCTCTACTCTGCAGATTTTCAAGGATCAAAAGAGTTTTGATCCGTTGTATAATCATAATGGATGTCAATATCGAGTTCCACTCCTAATCTTCAATAATAAAAGTTTCAAGATTACTGAAAAGTTTTTATGCTCTGTCGTGATGTATTTTCACTTAAGAAATATCTATCAATATTTCATCATAAACCTGATATATTTTTCAACATTATCTCGTAGAGTTTCGCCAGAGTTGAAAGAGCATATTTTTCAAAGTCAGAGACTTGATATTCTACGTCTATTTGAGTAGTTGGAAAAAAACCATACGTACCTTTGCTATATTGTCCACTTACAATTCTGTAAAACATATGTGTTCATATATTTATGTATATAGATGTATGGGTGTTCCTTAAACACATTCTAATATTCAAGGAGGTCATTTTTAGACCCATTTTAAGAAAAAAAACTTTCCATGGACGTATGTCCTAAACGCCTTAAATTTTGAGATACAGGGTGGCCAAGTTTTCAAAAATAATCAGTTTTTTAATAATAACTGAAATAATTTTGTAGACATCTTTGGCATATTTGGTACATATGTTCCATGCCTCAAGGCGCATTTTCTGATGTACAATTTTCTTAATTTTCTCTGCAAGTGGCGGACGTACGAGTTTTGAAATGTATATTTTTGGCGAAAAAAATGCTACGCCACTGCTTTATCTTGGATTAAAAATTATTTTTAAAATCTCCATATATTTCTGAGCACATTTGATTTGCTGGGTTTTCTTTGTCCGACGCATGGTTTTCGCTCAAAAAATTAAAAATCGCTTTACTTAAGGATA
>WOGP01006471.1:0-12364 GCA_015342065.1 Leptinotarsa undecemlineata | reverse complement strand
GGCCAACATGTGCTATAGAAGCTCTCGGAGAATGCAACCAGTCTTTATTTCCAAACCTTCAAAAACTTTTAAAGATCTTGGCGACACTGCTTGTTTCCACATGTACCCCTGAAAGGACTTTTTCTTCCCTGAAATGACTCAAAGCTTATTTAAGAAGTTCCACAAGCGAGGAACAACTAAATAGTTTGGCGTCAATCCACCGTAAAACTGACATCGACACCGAGAAGGTACTTGACTTGTTCGCTGCAAAAAAGCTAGAAAACTAAATTTGATTTTGTAAAAAATGTTAATATTTCTGTAATGGTTTTCTTATAAATATATATGATCATGTAACACCATTTTCTTTCTTTCGTTTATTTTTATATTTCATGTTTTTCTACTATTCCACCAAACCAAACCGCCCCAGAAACGCTGTGATACTATCAAACATATGATGTCCGACTCACGATCCATAGATCGTGTTTTCGAATCCTTCTTTTATTTAATTTTTGACACACTAACACAGGCGCGTACATGAGAGGGGGATAATGGGGTAATTACTATGACCCATGACCATGACTACATAGAGAAAAAATTCGAACATTTCTTATTTTCAAACTCAAAAATAATGATGATGACGACACAACTATGGGTTTTTACACCTAACTTCTAGCCACAACAATGAATTATAATCGCAATCAGAGTGGCGCATTATGGAGTTGAGTGAACAAATTTTTTAATTTATTTGTTCGCCGACACGTTGACAGCCGAATTAACGAAGCAGGTGTTCATGTAAATATGTTGTATACCTAGAATGAAATAGTCGGGAATACGTCAGCTAAAAAACTCAAAATGAACTAATGAATTACTGGAATTTTTCCCCAACGCCAAACCGTTATTTCAACACCTCGACACGTGTTTTGATCACCAAGTGATCATCTTCCTCTTGAACATCCAGAAAACTGAACCATAGAGAATTTGTACGGTGAGAAGATCATTACGAATGTTTTACAAACTCTGCAATATAAGAGAGAAAGTTGACGACAATTTCAATAAAATCTACAAAGACATAACGAAAACTCAGGAAGTATTAGAGATCGACATTACTATGACACAGGTGATAGGTAAACAAACCATGAGTTTTAAATATGGATGTAATTTTATTATCAAATAAAGTCTTACTGGTGTATTTAAATTCTATCCATTTGACAACTCTAATCAAATTCTTTTTACTAACTAACTTGATTCAACTAAAAATATCATCAGACATCACATAAAATAAATAAAAAATCTATAAATAGAGGGAATGATAAAAACATACATTTTGAATCCAACAATGAGAGTATTATAGAGGATTTCAAATTCAGATTCAACTATAAGCTGTGTTCTGTTTTTCAAATGTTGTGCCTTCCATCTATTTGACACATTCACATGTACAGCTGGAAAACTAAAAATAATTTGGTTGCATTTTTGTCTCAATTAACTGCAAGTGAATCTGAAATTACTTTGTACCGTAGATTAACATCAGAGCTGGAAATGTGTGGAAGAAGAATTGTCACGATTGGAATCGAGATAATTCTGGAATCGATTCATTATTGCGGTGTGATAAAAATATTTTTACCCTTTAATTTATACTGTTTTACAAATTCAAGGGACATTACCAGTTTCTGTCGCTTCGGCCATACACAGTTTCTCGTATTTAAGAGTACTGAAAACCTATATCAGATCAACCATGTAGGACACTCGTTTAACAGGACTTGCCTTGCTAAATATTCATCAGGATAAAAAAAATTAACATAAATAATATCATAGACAGATATAGCGCTAAAAAAAAAGGAATTTGGAATTTACAATTCAATACCATTCATCTATTACAACCTGTTCTTAGTTATACATTCTCTCATTTTTGAGTTATTGTTTTCGTTTTGAAGGTTATTCTGTTTATTTATTTATTTTTCAATAGAAATAAATCCGAAAGCCTTGGTGTTACTGAAGTTTCACTTTTTGAAATGTATATGAACCCTTTATAGTGAATATTAGGACCGAAATGTGTGATTCTCCCTCCCCCCCCCATGGAAATACCCTAGGCACGTACCTGCACTAACATATTTTTTTATTCTCAAATATTTTTTAGTTTGAGAAAACTTTCCACAATATTGAAATACCTAACCAAAAAACTATTGTCTTATCTAATCTCGTCTCGTCTCGTCTTATCTTATCTTATCATCGCATGGACGTCCTCGACTCCACTCTTAAAGAATTCTGCCATTTGAAGAACGTCATCCTCGTGGACAGAACTTGCCGAGACAACTTTTATATCCAACGTGAATCGCAACTTGTGCACAGGCACCGCTCTCTTAAAGTTTGGCTCAACCAACAAGCACCACTCTATAATGCACGCGAACATACAGAAATAAAAAGACAATTAACAGTGATGGTACCACGAAATAAAAAACATAAAATAATAATTGTCATTACTCTCTGAAGAGAGTTGATGAATAATGAAATTTAATTGATCTGTTGTTTATTAATTTGTCCAATAAGCAAAAATTGACATTACTGACTATCATGGATATTATTTTTATATTTGTATTTGAATTTCCTGATATTGAATCTCTTCAATTGCTCGGGCAATGAATTATAGAATTTTACAGCACCAAAAAGAAATGATCTCTGAAACTGTGCAGTGCGATGTTGTGGCATAGTTAATTTTTTTTTGTGTCTGATATTTCTTGAGTGACTATATTCACACAGAATCAGTTTTTGTACTGAAAGGGGAGAATGGGAAAGGGTAATCAAGTTATGAACAAAACAACCCAAATGATGAATCATACGGTTTTTTATATTGAGCCAGTGGGAGTTCTTAAAGGCTTCAGAAATTGAATCATACTTACGAAGTCCATAAATTAGGCGGCAACAAGAGTTTTGCACTTTTTATATTCTTTTTTATCTGAATCATATAAGTATGGCCCATATATAAACTCACAGTAGCTGAAATGCCTTATCACCAAACTATCTCAGATCATTCTTTATAGTGATTGGCTTAAAATAAAACGATTACAATATAATAGTTTCAACGACATATAAGCTTTTTTCATTGAATTGTAAACATGACTAGTGAATCGAAGATCAGTGTCAACCATCACCCCTAAGTTTTTAACTATATTGACAGGAATCAAGATAGTATTATATTGTTCTAACTGGAAATTGTTTACTTCAAATTTACGATCCAAAATGCATCATCATTGTTTCATTAGGATTAACTTTCAAATAATGTTCACTTGATAGCCCACTGATCAAATCAAGATCAGTGTTGAAGAGATTTTGTGCCTCACCATACTTATCGATTTTAAAGTGCATGTATAGTATGTCATCAGCATATGCCTGTATGTCACATTTCTTGATGGACGAGATAATGTCAGTAGTATAAATGATAGAATATCATGATGTGATGACCATCAACATCAACTTTTTGAGATCGACCAAGTAAATAATACTAGATGAGAAACAAGGCAGCACTATCTAAACTATAATATTTGAGTTTCATGCAAATCAGCTCATGATTGATGGTATCGAATGCTTTTGAAAAATCTAGTAGAACCAGAGTGCTGATCATTCCCTTATCAAATCCATCAACAATGACTTGTGTAAAAGTAGCAAGAGTTGTAGCCGTACTAAAACCCTGCCTAAAACCACATTGCGATGGTGATAACAGATTATTGGTATTGAAATATTCATAAATTTGTAAATAAATAACTCTTTCAAAAATTTGACTCACGATTGGAAGTATACTGATAATTCTTAGATCAGAATAAGTAGTTAGATCATTATTCTTGGGAATGTGATCATTAAATTGTATTGTCATCGAAACTAAATGTGTGAACGAAATATCAGATCAATCTGTCAATTATTGAATTTGACCCAAACAGATGAATTAACCAACAAACAGGCAAGCTGAATAAAAGCGTTCAATTAATAATCAAGTGACAGTAATAAAATATTCTGGGAAATTTCTACTCAGACCAGAAACAAAATTCATCTCTTCAAAATAATTAGTAGTTATTGAAAATATGTTGGTCAAACTAAGCGGAGCATAATAAGCTCTCTACAATAAACTCATTTGGTTGCTTAACATGCCATAGAGAACAACAATATAATAAGTGAAGAATGATTCGAAATGTAGAATGAAATCTATGAGCGGCACATTGTTTACACTCTTACGTAATGACAGGTTGAAAACAGATGAAATCAGGTATCAATCAGTCAGGTAGCAATTAACAATAGAAACAACAACAAAATATTAGTTGAAAGTTGGTTGACAATGTTTCGTGGTGCATTTCATCAGTTTGGATCTTCCATTGTCAAATATGATATAAATTGATTTGAAATCTCTGAAAGAATAAGCAACAACCAAAAAAAAAATTGAACAAGAAATGAAAATTGAAGATTTCAAATCAAGTTACTTCACCATTGAAGTAACTTGATTTGGAATCTTTCAATTTTATATTTCAATGGTGAAGTGAGTTGATTTCTTGTTAATATTTTTTTATGTTTCAGCTCGTGTTATTATTTCAATTTTTCTAGTTGTTGCTTATTCTTTCGAGGACTTCAAATCAATTTATATCATATTAGACTATGGAAGTCCGAACTGATGAAATGAACAAAATATTAGGGTTCATTTACTGCGAAGTGATGATTATTCATTTAGATGCATACAAAAAAATTTACAATAACATAAAATAACATCTAGCAAAAGCAACTCATAAGATAACTTGATTGTCAAAAATATGGTAAAAATAATTCAGCAAACATAGAGGTCATATCAAAATAAGACGTTCCCAGCAGAAAATTGATAAAATACCATAGGTCGTTGATTATATGTTTTGAAATATCTTATTATCGTTGAATGGAAAAAGCATTTGAGATTTATATTTATTCATAATTCGATATTTCAATGATGCATAATGTTTGAAAATATTCTTGGGGATTCCAGAATAACTGTGATAGTCTTATCTTGTATATAAATAGTTTCGACAAATTAACTTCCTACTCGTATTTCCAATTTATATATACCCTGATAGTTCCGATGGAGTAAACTCGAATTTAAAGGATTTTTGTGAACAAGGTTGCTCAAAAGTATATACAAGTCTACATAGGAATATCAAGGTATCATAGTATATTTTGAAATAATTTTGTTTTCAGGTAACTATTACATTTGTATCAAACTCAAGCAAACTATATCCGAAGATTACCTGAACCGGGTTTATATCGTCCCTAGTGAATGCTAAAGGTAAGAGTATCTACAATAGACTTCAATAATAGTTAGAAGGGAGATACAGTTAAAATACAATTCAATCCTCATCGAGAAGTTTATTATGTGTCTTTTTGCATACTGCTACGTTTTTCCCCGTTGGTTGATCAATAATGGACTACACTGAACAATCAAACTTAACTTTATTTCACTTCAAATACAACAAACAAACTAAAACTTCAACTATTATTTGAATGTCTATCGCCTTAGTAGATCACTTCACGTACCGCACTACAGCTTCCACTTGCCTGTCTTAATGTCTATCGCCTTACTTGATCACTTCGCGTATAGCACTGTATCTTCCACTTTACTGTGTACTTGACTGTCTCGAAATGCCCGCCGCCAGCGCTTAAATATCGTAATCGAACATAGTCCAAAGTTCCATCGACATCGGTAGCATGACTCTCGCTGCTTCTCGAGCGGCAGAGAACATTGGGCAATCCCGCGCTATTAGCTACGTCACGTTTGGTTCATGGTTACCAGTGGCAGCCGGCGTTATTTTTTTCGGGCATGATTTACAACAATACTTCCACTGAAAGTTTGAGGTGAATGAATTATTATCAAAAATTATCATAAAATGTTTTCTATGAGAAATGAAAAAATGTTTTTAGTGATTTACATATACAAGAATGGATATCAAAGTTATAAGACATTTGAGACAATAAGGTGAGATATACTTTATTTAAATGACGACGTCTGAGAAAGCCATTGTATAGCGAAAAAATTTTTGAGGTTTTGTACACAATTCAGTGGAAATTTCACGAGGATGTCATGGATAGTCATTCTCATTAAATGTAATGAATTTTTGAAAAAAAAGGTTTTGGCTTTCTACTACTTCATCTTTATAAAAACAAAATGTGACAATCTTCAAATTGAAGAAAGAAACCAATTGATTCCAAAATAAACTCTTCACAAAGATGTGTAAACCATGCAAAGAAGTAAATTTCAGACACAAACTGGAAAAAAGTCGTGTCATATAAACTTTGAATTATACAAATACCTGTTTTTTTTATAAAATTTGTACTCCAAAATATTCGTTATGGAATTGGATTAGATATCATTCACAGAATTGCTACATAATATGGTATATTGAAGAGATAACATTTCCTCACATGGAACACTGTTATCCTCCAATGATGGTTTAAAATGAGATACTTGCCATATTGTCTCTCCAGCAGTAATCTGGATAACATTACAAAATGAAGAGATCAATTCGTTTCACAAAATTACACTATATGTCTCGAATGCGTTGAATTTACTCATGTATTCGATGACAGTACGTAATGACGATGCTTTGCTCATTTGATTTAATCTCATCCATAGGAATATTGTTTGAATCGATACCTGTGTATTTTTAGAGGAGATTGACTTTCGAGAAAAAATGCTTTGTCTTTCTAATTATCCATATTCATTTAACAAAATGTGTAAATCTCCTAAAGAAAGAATGAAAGCAAAAATTAATCAGTTCTAAAAATATACCCCTTTCAAAATAATGAATATATTTCTACAAATTATCATATTTGTCGATTCAATTTCAATTTTTATTGATTTTTCCACTCTTCTCTCAATAAGTAATACTTTCAAATGTGTAACGGTTTGACATTGTATCAATTTCACCACTATACTATCAAACGAATGAAAACTAAGTACTCTTATTTCTAGGATGAGAATCACAGTGCTGTTTATCCTGACCATATCTTGGCATAGAAGTGGCATCCAAACCCAGAAGTGTGGCAAACCCGAAGTTACGCGAAATAATGTTTACATCTATCGAAGACCTGAACAGTTACCAGTAAAAGTAAACCGATGCTTATACAACGACACCAAACATGTTTACTCTGACATCACAGAAAACTGTATGAGGGCCTTCAAAACTGGCATATTCCAGGACAAATTCCAACGTGTAAATTATTTGAGAGAGAGAGGATCTCCAGTACTTCTGGAAGAATATTACACCTTCGCGGATCTGATAAAAAACGAGATTAGGCTCAGATCTGGAGCTATATGCAAATATGACCGGGGGTTTTGTTATGATCCCAGCGAGACCAACAACTATGCAGTTGTCTGGGATGTTTTCAAAAAACCCCTTCTAGCTTGTCCCACCAGACTAGAACTTGTGTTCGTAGGTTTGGCAGATATCTGGGATTTCCATGGCGGGCAGCTGAAGTATTTGGTTTACTTAGATGAGAATGGAGACCGAGCATTCTATCTCAAAATAACAAGGAAAGCTTATTGTGACAACAAAAACTTACTCATCACCGAAGGGAATCATTTTATTATATCTCTGATTCAGCTGGACTCAGATTTCCACTCAGGAATGCTTCCAAAAACATACTATTTTTCCATGGATACGAAGAAAAAAATCAGCGAGGCTATCATGAGAAATTGTGATCTTCAGCAATTCCCACTTGATTTCACCAACCGGATTGGAGATGAATATTTGAAAGATTCCAAGAACTTGAAGACTATCCTGGAATACTACCAACAACTTATCATAGGAGTGAAACTGGACTCAGAGAGATCGTCGACTAAGGGTGGTGTTGATAGTAACGCTAGAATTTTGAACATATTTTACAGAAATTTAACAAACCTAGAATTTCTTGTGAGTGACGTAATTAAGGCAGTCAATACCATCAACGATAACCTGAAGAAACTTCAGCAAGCAAGAGTGGAAGAAAATAATAATGCTGATATGAATGCGACTATGAGAATCATCCAGGATCTGCGATCAGAAGATAAGAGGATTATGAAACGGGTTGATAATGAACACGATGCCTTAAACAATTTTGACAAAAAGATCTCTGATCTTGATCGACTCATAAGGAATCAAAATGTGAAATATCCTACTAGAACTGAGTTTAATAGAGAATTGTCGAACATTCAAAATGAAATAAATAACAAACTTCAGGTATTCATCACCAAACTGGATTCTGTGTTGAAGGAAAACTTCACAAACTTGAAAAATAATGATTCCAAGTTTCAAAAGGATATTGCAGATCGATATGATAAATCGTTAGAAAAACTTGAAGGCGACTTTGAAAATCTAGATGAGTTGGTTGAAGATATCAGGAATCAGTTAGAGTCTGAAGTCAGTTCAACAAACAAAACTATAATCGAAAATTTCACTCTCCTAAAGAATAGATTAGCTAGTATCGAGCGAGAGTTAGCGGAAATTCAACCGTTTCTTGCAAAATGGCGCGAAACTGAAAATAAAACAGAAAACGTTAGAAAAGATTTGGAAAGCCATAGAAAACATTTAGTGGGTACAATATCATTGACGGAAGGTCATATCAAAGCAATTCAAACTAATTTAACTAAAACACATTTTATATTACTCAACAATAAATTCAATATCTCAGAAATTAAAGATCGTTTTGAGAAATTACTAAAGAAATTTGGTGGCATTGACTGGGATGTTGTCAGAAATCTGAAGCCCGATACAGTGTCTCACAGAGAATTTCAAAAAGAAATAAACAAATCGCAGGAAGATTATGAGAAAAGAATCGAAAGAGTGATGAAAGATTTGACCATGGGATTGAAACAATATAACAACAATTGTTCCCAACAATACTCCAATCTACGATTCGAAGTTTTTAGAAAGATAGACAATTTATCAGCAGATGTGATACGTAAAATAACAGAAAACGAAAATAGAGTAAAAGAACATTCAAAAAAGCTTAGTGATTCTGCAAAAATCGATGTCAAGGAGTCTGCTTCGAAAAATTTCACCAATATTCAAAGTGATATAAACAAACTCAAATCTGCTTTATTCAATGAAAGAAAAATTGTTTTCGAAAAACTTAACGTGAATGAGGGTGATATATCGAAAATAAAAAATGAAATAGAAAAATACAAAACAGATTCACTTGGATCAGTGAAGTTAAATGAACAATATCTGAAGGATTTGCAGAAAAATATTAACAATACGAACAATATTGTACGTAATTCTGGAAAATATATAGAGAAAATCAAACAAGAAAATGATGATATCAATGAACATATCTCTAATGTTGAACAGAAAATGGAAGAAAACAGATTCAACATCACACAGTATTGTAAGAAGTCATACGAAGATATACTCAACCAAACTGATGACAAATTATCTCAAATAAAACATTCCACACTACAAGATATATCCCTGTTAGGAACACAGCTGACTTCAGCTAAGGAAGATTTGTTGAAAAATCATGAACCCATTCGCATAAGAGTCGAGAACATAGATGTTTTATTAGATGAGTTGAAAAACGAATTGAAAGAATACAAAACTGATTCATCTTCAAATTTAGGAGTGCTTAAAACTGAACTGAAAAAAATCCATGAAAATATCATTGAAACAAAAAAACGATCAATGAATAATGGAGCGGAAACAATGAAAGTTAAAGATGACCTAGATGAAGTAACAAAAAAATTAGAGGGTTTTCAGAAGACCGTCTTAGAGTATAACACAGATGTGAATACTTTGAACGACTCAATTCAGTTGCATGGAAAAAGTATCTCACAGATTTTTCCAGAACTGGTTCAATTCAGAAAGGAAGTTGATGTCATCAAATCCCATGAGTTGAATATTACAGATGAAGTCCATAAACTGAAGAAATCGGTAGATCAGAGTGAAAAAGAAGTATTCAAAGTTAAAGATGTTCCTGTGAAAATTAAAATGCAAGGTAACGAAATAGACAACCTAAAAGATCAAATGAAAGCTCTTGGCACTGAAGCAACAAGGAAAGCCGAAGAGAATGAAATGAATTTTGAAGCTATCAAACAAAATATGTCAGACATATCCAAAACATTGAAAAACGAAGAAACGAAAATCACCGATCTGAAAGCAGGACTACAAGATTTTCTAGGTAAACTTGGTGAAAATGAGAAACTAGTTAAAACGTCTAAACAAGAATGCATGAATTATGTTAATACCAGAATGAAGTCTGTGACGGAAGAGATAGCTCAGATTCATGACCTGATTCTGAAGAAAAATGAAGAATTCAGACGAGTTGAGACTGAGGTGGATGAAAAATTTAGCACATGTTGTGATGAAACTAGGAAAGAACTGAGAGATAAGGATTTGCTGATAAAAAATCTCCAGGAAAGTTTAGAGAAACTTTCGAAACAAGTTGATGAGAATAATAGTAATATTGCCAAAATTAACAAACTCATTGACCAGAATTTGAATGGAGAACCTGAACCTGCCAGACAATGAAATAATGTTGAACAGTTTCAGTTTCAGTAACTGGATATATTTTATTCAGTAGAAAAACAAATATAAGCTAGTTGAGTTATGAGGCTAGGGTGAAGATTTGCTATTGTCTAGAAGACTGTTCATTAATCAATTAAGTTCGGAACTGAAATATAATATTTATATAAATATCTGTGTATTATATATTTACTTTAAATTAACAAATGATTCATCGTCTGGATATTATCGGTTGCAAATCTCAAAGTATTTGATGGACAAACGACTTGTTACATGGTACAGGGTTTATATCAATCTGATTCTGAAAAAAAAAATTATCAAAATATCGATATTTTTCATTTAAGTGAGATACTGAAAATCAAGTGAGACATAAATAGACCATAATGAAACTGACTGAGTACAAAACTTTGGATACTCTTTCAAAAATGATGAAAATAATAATACTGGTAGTAGTTGAAGTGAAAGTAGGAGTTACAATGCAAGAGTCACCATGCAATATAAAATTTTTCTTTGTGACACCTGCAAACTCCATCTTTTGTTACTGAAATATCATACAATCATCCATTTCCACTAGTTCTGAAACAGTTGAATTTTTTAAAATTTTGTATTATCTGAGGTATTTTAAAACTTTTTCTTCTCCTCATATACAATTTGTAATGATAAACCACTCTACTATTTGATAATTTTCGAAACTATTGATTATTATGATTATTATTAATGATAATCAATATACATTTACGATAATAATTATTCAGAAGATTATGTGAGAAATTATATTATCGAAATTATTCATTATTTTCTGAATTATTCGAGATGCAGAAAAATTCGGTTACAGTGTTTTGTTTTCATTCCTTCGATATCGATAGGAAATGTAGTATAGGTACATAAAATTATTCTGATGATAATTTTCCTACGCTATTATGATTGAGATATTCATGTAGAACTAGTAAATATTCATAAAGTGTGTTATAAAAAAGTTTTTAATATCCAGCTTCATTTCGTAGATATGCATCTGATTCATTTTTTAGAATTATGCGAAAGATGGTTCTTTGTAAACATTATACTACTCAACAAACTCTACAAATTTCAAATAACTAGTTTAGTGATCCATTAATTTTTCTGAAGGAAGGTTGGTTGGATAAAAGGATAATTTTTTCTTGAAAAAACAAACGAATTCGTTTGTTTCATGTCGTTTTGTGTTGGTGCTGTCTCGAAAGTTTGTCGGTTGCTATGTTTTTATTTTTTTCTATATGTATCTAATGTCTGATGGTTTTCAAAATAGTAATATAATCAACACAAAGAAACTACTTTTCGATCCCAGAAGAAGAGTTTACGTGTAATTGAATCCGAAACCTCGGCTAGAAAACATTTTTTTTTAAATTGATACTGTTACTCAACGAACCTTCTTCAGTTAAATTTCAACATCCTCTCTTGCTTCTTTCTGGAATAAATGGCTGAAGACCAAACAAATAATATATTTTTTTGAAGATAGATAATAAAAAACATTTTTGAGAACAAAATTTTATTTACGTGCTTTGAAAGAAAAAACAAACTTTGAATTTGATTAATACTATCAATGTATCACATAACTCAATTTATATGACAATAAAAGGTTGTTGCGAGATTCACCCGTGTAAATAAATGAGAATACAATATTCAACTTGATCCTAACAGAGGTAATTCTGATAAGGAATTGTATGTTTCTTGATGAAGAAGATAAATCTTGCAACAAAAATAATCGAGAAAGTCGTAAACCACCATATCCTCAAAAATCTATTTGCGGAATACTTCACAAAAAACTTAGTGGGCAGAACTGTTAACATGTCAGATGAGCAAAATACTTGCACAACTTCCTCCTTCAATCCTTTCTCTCTCTTTTTCCAGCC
>WOGP01006470.1:0-12365 GCA_015342065.1 Leptinotarsa undecemlineata | reverse complement strand
CGCAGACTAACTCGCAGTTGCGCCGCTAGCCTTTTTATATGCAATTATTACTGCCATCTCGAGGTGATCGGAATACACTAGCTAGAACCAGAACTTTGTCGAACCAACGCGGTAATTCCAAATGTTTAATTACGCCTAATGCCACCTAGCGGGTTGCTGAAAAAGATAGTACACAGTACCACTACTCGCCACTAGATGTCGATAAGTGTCACAATACACAATATAATTGAAATGCAAAAAAAAGCGTAAGTTTGCTTAGGTTACGCAGTTTGCGACTATCCTAGTCTAGAAATATAGTTAAGGGCAGAAATTGGCCCTTGGAACAAACTGTCAGCCTATTTGCCTTCCAGTTCAGTATGGCCAGTTTGGATTCTTTCAATCTGGATGAGATCTTCAATAAAAATCGAAAAGGTTATGGAAGGGATAAAATAATAGCAGATTTGATAAATAATGACCTAGGGATGAATGGAAAACAGATCATAGAAATGATCTGATATATCTCACAAACAATTGTTTTGTTATCAAGGACGAGTATTTTCATTTGAATTTTTCAAGTGAAGGTTGTTAATAACATACAGTACGATCCAATGGAAGTGTCATTCTCATTTCGTTAATCTTCAATCACCTAAATTTCAGGAGTGGAAATTTCAATTCCAATGCAAATTCCATTAACACTGGTAACAAACCATCTTCCTAAATTGTTTTTCTACCGTTACACAGTTTTTGCTTCCTTTCTAATTATTGTCTGCATCCTGTTATTAATTGAATATCATTTACAATCTGGTGAGTATTCGTCTAATTATTTCCCATGATAGTCTTACATAAATGAAAAAAGTTTGAGGATTTCAATAATATTGCAAAGCTTTACTGCTGGATGTCATAAAAAATTCCATGTTGGTTAGTAGATAATTCAACATATTACTTCACTCTTAATGAAAATATTCTTCAAATGAATTCACATCAATTTATAACGTAAAAGATTGTGAACTGGCCCACACATAACTCAAATTATTTGAAACACGTAAAATAGATTGAAACTTCTTGACTTGCTAGGTAATAAAAAAGGATTGTGGTAACCGTAATATTGAAGATTCTTCTCAGTGTCCTTCCATGGTTTCAAATAGTGGTTTAGTCACAAATTTATGAGCTTTGACTGACAGTTCAGCGGTAATTATCTATTTAATTCATTGCTTACGTCTTCTGTATCACTTGAAATCGGATAAATCAGGTTTGAAATATCAAGATGGTGGTGGAAAATTGCAAAGATTGGACAACTTCTGGAATATTAGACGAGCTGGAATGATCGTAGACTAACACACAGATGGCACTACAAGCATTGAATCCATAAGCTTTTTATTCAAACCTAACCTTCAAAAGACACGTGTACAAATTTCACAGCTATCGGACTATCAGCTGTGGAATAGAACAGTTTTAGTGAAGCAACTTTTGTTGTTTTGCATTAAATGGATAAAAAAAAACATGTATTAATGAAGCATTGCTTTTTGGGGTAAAAAAAGCTGTTGAGGCAAAGGCTCAACTTGATAAACATTAATCGGACTTTGCACCAGGGAAATCAACCGTTGACAAGTAGTTTGTTAAGTTTAAACGGGGTGAAATGAGTACCGAGGACGATGCACGCAGTGGACGTTATAAAGAGGCTGTTACTGACGAATACATTAAAAAAGTCACAAAATAATTTTGTACGACCGCAAAGTAAATCGAGTAGCTGAGGCTCTAAACTAAAGGTATAGTCGAAGAAAACGATATTGTGCACTAACCAAGTTTTATGATTGGCTGAAGAGTCATAAAATTAAATTTGAAGTTATGTTACGGTGACGAATAGAATACGGACATGCGGGGATGGATATCGCCGTCGTGTTTAAATCAGGAACTTATCGCGATTTGAGTGTTGAAATTTGATATTGGTGCAGTTATAATTACTTAAAATGTTTTTTATCTGATTAAAATGTGACGTCCTTAGACAAGTACTAATTGTAATAAGGAGTGTGATAGCAACGCAGACTTTTTCCAATGTAGCCATTCCAATAGCGATGGTGAAAAATGCGAAAAAAGGATACCAGTGAATAAGATTCGAATGCATTCGAATATTGAAACACGGAGAGTATGTTTAGGTGTATACAAGAATCTACATCTCAACTTGGGTTTCGAGGAAAACACACTTTTATAAGCAACATCAGATTTGACCGAAATTCCTTTCTCAACTGTTCGTAAAATAGTTAATAACAAATCGTATGAACGCAAGACGCGATGTGATTCAAGATTAATAAAAGCTTTAGATGTTCGCCTAATAAAATCATTGGGAAAACAATATGCGACTGTTACAAAAGCAATGAGATTCCTACAACTGAAATCATAGGGAAGAAATTTATTACTTTCGGCTATTAACAAATGTCAAGCAGTTATGGAAAGTTATGGAAGAATAGTGGAATTGCGTAACAAATACTTAGAACAATGACAATATAGACAAGAACAATGGCAAATTATCTCTTTGGACGAAACTTGGTATGACACTCACGACACAGTTACGAAAGGGTAGACTGATGGGTCGAGAATGTGTACGCCTAACATGCCTGCAAACAAAGGATCGCGACTAATCATTGTGCAATGCGGAGAAAGTAAAAGATGGGTTCCAAATTCTTTGAAATTATGTTTGGATGCGAATAGTGTAATAGTTCTTGGACAATGCTTTCTATCATTCGCGACAGCTCATCACAAAATACCGAATAAAAATTCGAGGAAAGATGAAATACAAAGTTTTTTAGTGGGTACCAATTTATACTATACCAACAATTTGTACTATACCAAAAACCAACAACTTGAAGTTTTATAGACAAAAACATTTGGAAAAGTGTATGCCCTTGAGAGTAATGCTATTTTTGTGTTTTCAATCCCATCGAGTTGATTTGGGAAAAATTGAAACAAAGCATCAGGCGTAAAAATAGTTTTCCAAAATTTGATAAGAAAGTAACAGTACTGATTAAAGAAGAAGTATCTAATATTACCGAAGAAGACTGACAGAAAAGGATTAAACAAGTAGTTTTTAGTAGTCAGTAGTTGAAAAAGACTATATGGAGATTGGACACTTCGATATTACTGATGAAAATAAATTCATTATTGATTAAAATGACGACAGTGATAGTGAAACGGAGAATATGGAAGACAAATTATCAGAAACTTTCGAAGAAAGTTAGTGCATAATCTGAAATAATTATTGAATAACGAAATTAGTTAGCTCCCTAACTATATTATTGAAGGGGAGTTGTTGGATGGTAAGTTGCAATATACCGTTTACTTGAACTATACCTCGAAGACATCTGAGGGTTGCTTGTAGGTGAGAAGCTGATTTCAACAATTTTTGCCAACCATTAAATTTCGAGCTGATGTTTTTCCTGCTCCGCCACTGCTAATCGGCGATAATCAGCATCGTTTGTAACAATCAATGTCATCGAAGAGATGCAGCTTTCCGCGGTCGCAATACCAAGTAATGGTTCTTTCGCGAATCGGCATATTGCCGTCCGAGTGTGACCGGGGACATTAAATCATGCTCGTAACCAAGTTTCTAGCACCTTTGTGATTCCTCGGGGATTACCATAAATCGATTATTCGCGACGGTGGCTTGGGTTGCTATGGAAATGTAACGAGAATGTTTTTTTTAAGGTTGCGGTACATATTTCATGATAAGTACTTGGGTGATCGTGAAACGAGTGTTTGTTAGCACACAAGAGATTTGGAGTGCTTTTTTGTGGTATTTACGTAGGATTTCTAAGATGAATTCCACCACTAAGCAACTAGCCAACTTTGTTAACCATTTCAAATGTCAAATATAAGATGTCATGAGTATGAGGAAGAAATGCAGGGGTCACAAAAATATAATACACACACATCATAACCTACCTTTAGTTTCATTAAGAGGCATAATGATCTCTGTTGGAATAGCATATCAAAATTTATCGAAACCATTGAAGAAATGCCAGTTTTTGTAAAGTAATCGGAGTTCTCACATATTTTTTCTGTGATTTTTTACGTTCCAAAATCTAGTTTACCCCAATACATTCAAAATACGAAGTCTGTTCAATCATCAGTTTTTATTTTGTCCCCTTCAGAGTAGTCCTTCTCAGATATAATACACTTGTGCCAGCTTTTTTTCCAATTCCTGAAGCAGTTCTGATTCTGATAACCACTTTTTGGTATGTTTTTATGTCTTCAATTGTCGCAAAACGCCAAGCTTTCATAGGACTCATCGATCTTGGGAACAGTAATAAGTCGCAAAGGGCCAAATCTGGTGAATACGGTGACATTTGATCAAACTTGGCGTACTTTTCTTCCCTTCTCTCTTCCATTGGGACGACTGAATTTTAATTTCGATGTCATAACCATATAGGTACCCCCTGGTTTTTCACCAGTTATGATCCTTTCTAGCGAATCTGGATCGCCGTTGACGTCATTTCTGAGTAGTTTCTGAGCGATACAGAGCCAACGGTTTTTTTATCAAAATTAGGCAATTTTGGAACGGACATGACGCTACCACATGTGCCATGTCCTAAATTTAAGAAAAAATAACATGATTACATTCATCTTACTTTTTAAACAGCCCCTGTATTTTCCTCAAAGAAAAATTTTGTGGTTATCAAGTAGCTTGTCGTATTTAATGAGTTTGCCTATCGAAAAAAAAACAATTTCTTGAAAATAAACGTTTTCTTGAGAAATAACAACATTCAAACTTAAATAAAACAATGTCTTGGTGAATTATTATTTTAGTTTATTACTGAATGAATCAAAAGTTGAGAACAATTATTTCTTTCTTTTTCCTAATGGGGAACACCATATTCGGTGAAAACCTCTTTCTAGAAATATTCAAATCTCGAACCATTTTATTGACAAAGCTATTTTTCTCAGGAGGTTTATTATTTCGATATTAAAAAGTAATTCGCTGGAAAATACGAAACATAGCCATGAAATTTATCGATACTATTGATCCAAAATAAACCTAGTTGACGATGTAAACTTTTACGTGAATATTTTCTACAAGTAAGTTTTCAAAAATTTCTATATCCATTTTGTGTTTTATGGATTAGTATTTACGTTATAAAAATTTAGTCTCCAGAACAAACTATAATTGCAAAAACCTTTTTCTCACATTCGTGAAATGATTGAATACCTAAGGATCTATCTCAAATTAATTTCATTCTGTTTTGTTTTTGGCATTTTTGCTAAATTATGAAATTAACATATTTCTTTAAACAATTTTTTTTCGAACCTTCACGTAGAGAAATCACATTTCGAGTGAAATATTGAGCATTCCAAGTGAAAAAATCAAGAGAAACTCATCCAGTGTTAGAAAAAAAAGTGGCCGAACGGAATGCCATAATTGAGAAATTATATTTTCTAAATGACTTCATAACGGTTTTTTCTATCCTATACATTCTATTCATATTGAAAAACAGTATCGAGGTAAAAGGTTAAATGTAACTATCAACTTTCCTGTCAATTTCAATCAGCAAGTAATGTATTGATGTCGTTTGTCGATCTCAAGAGATTTGTTTTTGAAAGTTGCCTTCTATGAAATATTGTCACATTTCTTTCATACCCTAGTAATTCCAAAGGGTATAATTCAAGTAAACGATATAGTGCCCCCTACCTTCCAGCAGTTCCCCTTTAATAAAATTGTTAGGGAGGTAACTAATTTTGTTTTTCGATAATCATTTATGATTCTGTAAGTATCAGAATAACTATATTATAACTATATTCACTGGTATCTCTTTTTAGCATTGTTTGCCATCGTTATTGGAATCACTACACTGGAAAACGTCTGCGTTGTTATCACACTCGTTATTACTATCAGTACTTGTCCAAGGATGCCACTTTTTAAAGAAATTACTAAAATTTTAAGTAATTATAACTTCACCAATATCGAATTTCAACACTCAAATCGCGAGAAGTTCCTGAACTGAACATTGACAACACGACTCTTTTAACCATCCTCACATTCTATTGGTAACCGTAACATGACTTCAAATTTAATTTTGTTACTCTTTAGCCAATCATAAAACTCGGTTAGTAAAAATTATCCAATACGAACCGCCAATTCTGCAGTCCACGTGAACTAATTCGTAGCGGCATTATTTCTTTGTATTGGTTTTTTGACCTTTGAGTTTGCCGAAGTTTTAAGAATTACTATATCGGTTACTTCGACTATACAATATCGTTGGCACGACCTTTCTTCAAGGACAAAACACAAACACTACAGGAATATATTTAAGGCGCTCTAAAATCGGTGCCTTTGCAAAAGTAGTGATTCACTTTGGATTTGAATCGGTGGAGAATAAATTCATTTGGAAAAATTTCTCAGGAAGTTTATTCCACATGAACGGAGTTTTCCAAATGAAAGAGTTCTTAAACAGTGAAGTTCGAAGTGCACTGAGTTGAACCTCAGAACAATGAGCAGTCACAATCCGTCGCGTACTTCTGATGTGTACCGCTCTTGGTGGAATCAAATATGCCAAGTCACTTGAACACTCTCTTTGAAAGTATATATAAAAGAGAGACAAATCTCTAACCTTTCTTCGATATTTAAATAGCCCCGAAAAAACATTCGGAGTAGCTAATTGCCTTCACCGTTGATATTTTGAGATCAAACACAGAAAAAAACACCAGTGAACAGAAATAAATCACTAGGGAAGTCAGTAAGACGTTGTTAATTCGAAATTTATTGATACGTTAATCTTGGGCTTTGGTTTTAAGAACATGTGTAACTTGTAAAACCATTAAATCCAGTAGTTTATTGACCACCTGTTGCTCGGTGTTTTACTGAGTATGAATAAGGTTCACTACGTTTTATTTTGCAGGTGATCGCCTAGAAAAGTACTTGTACTTTGTATTAATAATGCCCAGTAAGACAAATTATATGAGACTCATACTCAATGTGTTTCTCATAAAAATGAATATATTGTTAGCGAAAATGAAACTCAAGAATATATTGAGGCTAAAAGTCAATTCAAAAGATCACAAAGCGTCAATGATAATAATAATGATAGTGATTTTCAGAAGAGGTATATTACAGAGCGATTCTCCAATTTAAATCTATTTTTACGTCAACCAGCTGCCGCCCCTAACGAATGACAACTCTCAAAATTCAAAACTTGTGCAAGCTAAAGACCAACGAGGTCCTACCTTTTAACGTATGGTTCCTAACACGGGTTGAACCATATGAAGTGAAAATCGATCGTCCGGCCTTACGGTTCCAACCACCGGTTCATACAGTGGTCGGTTGAGTGAGTGGAGCTAACCACCCACGGCAACCTACCAGGCTACCGTCCTACAAGTCTATTGCTATTAATCATTGAGTTCACAAATAATCGAGGGTAGAACTGTAGAACCCCTAACCCCTAGAACCCGAAGGCATAAGGTCACCCAATCGTTTTAAATGAATGACCTCAAACTTCGTGCCTCTGGATGCATTTGTCCTCAAGGATGGTGAAAGAGTACACGCATGCTATCGGAATTCAGGATAGACAAATGTGCAACGGTCCATCTCAGAAGAAGAACGAGAATACGAAGAGGGTATGCAGGTTGCAAATGGAAGCATTTTGCATCGTCTGGGTGCTGGAGAGGCAAATAGATGTTTTGGGGTGGCACAGTATAAACTTAAAAGGTCTGGTCACTAGAACTGATGGGAAAGACCAAAGTTGCTGCTACGAATATGATTGTCATGTATATATCACTCTATTGCCTTGTAATGGTGCAATGTACTCGAGAAAGCTGTATCAAGTTGGCGTAAACAGTCAAAAAATGAAACATCTCCATAGGAATTTCCATTGCAAATCGTCCATTCCACTGACAATAGGAAGGTCGTAGACTTTTGAAGTTGAGTGTCAAGTGTCTAAATGACAGAATGGTACTAGAACTCTTGAAGAACGCTGAGTTGAGCAGAAAAAACACCTCAGAGGAATAAAAATAGAACCGCGTGTCAACTGAATAGTGACGTGTGAAGAAGAATGTATTTACAAATTGATAGGAATCGCAGACATACAATCTAAAGGGCAGGGGATCAATGATGGATCCTTGTGGTATTCCAGCTGAATCTATCCACATCTGTCAACATCTTCAGTATGGTTGGTGGGATGATTTCTTGAAAGTGAGGCTTATTTTATCGCAAAAGATCCTGTAACATCGGAAGCTTTGAAAATATCATCGTAATTATCAGTAGGAGCGTGGTGGGGTTATGCTAAAGTATGAATCATGGTGGCGCAAATGTTGTAATGTAATTATCATGCACAAATTGACATAAATGATAATCCGGTCTCCCAGAGTCAATTTATCTACGTGTAGATACAGTAGATATGTAAGTGTAATATTTCAAATCTAGCTAGGAAAATTTGAAACAGACAAAGAAAAAACTAGAGTAACATAAAACGAATAGAGTAAAATCAAACGTTTCAACTGCGTCTGCAGCAGTTATCTTCGGTGAGTTTCAGTTGACACATCGAGAAGAGTACTTCAACCACGCTATTGAAGGTGACTGCCGCATTTGCAGTTGAAACGTTTAGAGATTGTAACCAAAGAAGACCACGACAAAACCTGAAAACCAACTAAAACATTGACGGCAGCCATAAAAGCCTGTATTCTGACACCAAGGCATTCTATCTCGCCTATGAATTGGACATAATAGGCCCACTATAAGCACCCAATAACCAAAGAAAATGAAGTGCAGGGAAATTTTTGTAACTTTAATGACAGTGTCAAAAATATCAACGAATGCTCAGTTTTCCGACCTGATTAACGTCATTCAAATTCACCGAGTGATTTTAGCTGAAACCGTCATTTTAATGCCTGGGAGCTGTAACTATTCTTGATAAAATTTGATAAACCGCTAATAATCCTTCGTGGTTTATGAGGTTACTTTAAAGTTAAGAATAATCAGAGGAATGAAATATTTGAGGAGAAATACAGAGATAATATGGAAATAAAATCAGATAGAGTAAAAGGTGAAGTGAAGAGTATTCAGAAGGGAAATGAAAGATTTTGACATGAAGATATTCACATATAATGAGTGATTTTTTCTGGTATCTTTTTGACAACACTGTTTTTGACAGATCACGCGTGTCTTGTGTCATTGTCAAACTTGTTCAGTATGGTCTATAATTTAATCATGAATCAACTTACAAACGAACAACGCTTGCAAATGATTGAATTTTATTATCAAAATTCATGATTGTTGAAAAAAGTGCATCGTGCACTTCTTCTAATTTATGGGCAGTTTTGTCGACCTACTGACGAAGCTATTCGGAAACTTGTGACTGAATTCCGAACCCACTTTACATTATTGAACATTAAACCATTAACACGCATACGTAGAGTGAGGACCAAAGAAAATATTGCGGCTGTATCCGCCGGTGTTCGTGATGACCGTGAAATGTCGATTAGCCGCCGTTCGCCTCTATTACTCCACTACGTGGAAAATTTTGCTGGTGCAAGAATTGAAGCCACACAATCTTCCACAACGTCTAACATTTGGAGAATAGGCGCTGGCAAAGTTGGTGGAAGTTGGAAATTGTGTTCAGCGACGAGGCTCATTTCTGAGCAAGCAAAATTGCCGCATAGATCGTGTGATTTAACGCCTTTGGATTATTTCTTGTGGGGTTATGTTAAGGCTCATGTCCACAGGGATAAACCAGCAACAACGCTTCAGAAGCCAATATTGAAGCATTTATACGTAAAATACCGGTCGATATGTTAGAGAGAGTGAGCCAAAATTGGTCCTTGCGCATGGGCCATCTAAAGCGGAGCCGTGGACAACATTGTAAATCAAATCATCTAAAAGAACAATTCTCCAGACCAGTCTCAAGTCGCCTACACTGTAGGTTAATGGACTGGATAATACCACGAAGGGCGTTGAATTATATCCTACAGGTGTCAGTGAAGGATTCTTCACAGAAGTGACTCCTGCTTATGCTGTTGGCGATACAACTGCTGGGATCGATTTTCAATTACTGGAACACACTTGCAACCCAGTTACGGGCTATTTGGTCACTCGTCATTGCAAGATCTATATTCAACATGAAGTGGATGATTTCTCACAATTAAAGACCAAATTCTTTTCTAGGCTGAAGCGGACGACAAACAACATATTTGTCATCGTCCCATCTGCCCGTGAACGAGGTAACCAACCTGTATCCAAATTTACCCCATTCCTCGTAAAAGGAAAAAACTCCACAGATTATCTGAAAGAACAATTCCTTCAGGTCTCGCACTGACGAATGGGAGAAGTTGTTTTCTGACAGGTGTCAGTCCATTAAACTACAGTACAGGTGAGTTGAGAGTGGCCTAAATGAAATGTTCTTCTAGATAATTTGGAGAAAATATTCATCGGATAGGGCTGGGGGTAAACGTATGCCTAGAAAAAACGATAAATAGAAAAGTAAAATTGAAGAAATCTGCTTCCAGAAAGTTAAATATATTGCTCTTATGAAAAAACTCGTTTTCCAGATTTATTTGTGCAATAAATAAGGTGCAATTAACTACCGTCCTGACAAACTAACGTTTGAGGCTTTAACGTGAAGCAACATAATGCAATAACTCTCAACAGCCTCATCAAGTGAAACCACCTGTTTACTAAATCCAGCTTCAGGAAAAACCAAACTTGTTAAAAACATATAAAGTTCGAACCATTTCCCTTCAATCAAACGTCACTTTGTAATCGACGCACAATCTTCGTCACTCCCTGTATAGCATGATCGCTTCCCAGTGGTTGTCTCTATTTCTGCTTATTGGTCAGATCAATTGTATTCAAGAAATGTAGTTTGACCAAATCGGGTTGAACGAAATAATTAAATATAAATCCAGCTCGCCTAAAAGGGAGGTATATCGACAATTATATTGATTTGTTACTGCAAATAAATGGAGATTGTTCGAGATGTATTGCCGATTTCTGCTGGAAAGAGTTGGTTGCATTCGAAGGTTCTTCATGTCGTGCTGTTCCAAATAGTGGGCAAGATACTGAGTTTGTCTACTTTCAGTGAAAGTTACAGAGAGACAGTAAGCAGTCGATGTCGCAGCTCAGCTTTAAAACGGGACCCACTTTTATTATCGGTAAATGTAAGTTTTTCATCGATCCAAAACATTAAATATTCCTGAGGGGAATCATCATCACATACTTCTACTTTGATCATGTTGCTGTAAAACTTACGGCCACAAATCAATTGATATTTGATCTGAAAATCATCACATCATTTCAGAACTGTGGAAAAGTAAAAAAATATAACTCGTGTCAATCTACAACTTCACGTTGTTCTCCTCTGTAAATTCCATCTGGGTCACCACCAATAAGGCACTGAAAAAATCCTTCTTTGTTCGGTCTTCTCGCTGCGGATAAATCACGTTTAATCAACGAAAACAATCAATATATTCGAAGCAATGCGTGTAGTTTTGTTCCTGCGGTAGTATTTCACACCTTCCTACTCAGTAGCTATTACTCCCACTGAAACGCCACGGAAACTTAATACGATACGTCGGTTTTTTATTTATCACAGTTGGCAGCAGTACCGTTAAATAGCCCCAGCTCACGGTTAGGAAGATGATCTACAGTCTAATTCGAATACGAATTGGGAAATCATGTTTGCCCAACAGAAAAATGGAGATGTAGTTATCACAAGTTGGTAACTTCAGAAGTAGGTAGGAAGTATCTACAGTGTGTATTTCATCAGTTCGGACTTCCATTGTCTAATATAATATAATTTTATTTGAAATCCCATAAAAAATCTGTGAAAATTTAAAAAGATTGAACGAAAAATAACAATTTTAAAATATATCTTAATATTAATACCAACTGAAAATTAAAAAATTTAAAAATCATTATTAACAAGAAATAAAAAATTAAAATTAAAAGATTCCAAACCAAGTTACGTCACGACGTTTCGATTGTTTGTATCCACAATTGTCTTCGTCTTATACATCATCGTCTTATACATCATACGTAAGGAAATTCCATTAATGAGAAAGAGAACAGTTAAATATATCCAATATATCACAAAAATCAAATGAGTGTAGAGTTAATCAAACTTAGAGGGTAATTTTGAGTGACCTGCTGAGGTAATATGTGTATACGTCATTACACTCCGAGATATTTGAATGAAAGTATTGGCATTAAGGCAAATCTGTGTTTTAGAGGTGCATATACCGAATTGTATGAAACCAGCAAAAAAGTAGGAACTTGACAGGAATTGAAGTAAAGTATGTGCCCCATAAGGTAGAAGCAACTAAAATCAGAATATTGAACGAGTTCCAGAATATTCGAACACACGCAGAGAAGACGTACCTAAATAATATTACCTGCATCTAACCATATA
>WOGP01006469.1:1749-12365 GCA_015342065.1 Leptinotarsa undecemlineata | reverse complement strand
TGCTGTGGGCCTACACTCACCCTCCCTACTCTACAGAGTGCGATCCGCTTGAGTTCTGGAACGAGAAAAAAATGCTTGTTTCCGATGTTACATAAGATTGCCTACAAATATCAATGTATACCGGCAATATATTCATATTGCCGGTATTCGTCATCCAGTTAACTCAAGTTACTCAACTCGAGTTAAGTGAATTATATCGAGTCGTGTTCATCCTGAGTTGGCACAGTTCTAGGCGGCGCTTTGATGTAGTGTGTGAAGGTTTTATTTTTAATTGCAGAACGCTGGGGTATTGTAACGGAAAGTGTTTTCAACGCTGGCCGACAGTTAATATGAGGTTAGGGCATTGATTGCTGATTGTGATTTGAATTCGTTTAATTTTCTGCAAATCATAATTTATATTGAAAATAAAATCAAAAATCCTCCCGTGTATGGAATTCAAAACTGTAAAATACCCATTCCGTGAGTGAATATTATCTCGTCTCATATTCGTATCAGCCTTTGAGGTCAGTTATGGTAGTAAACACTCAGCAAGAATACCAAGCTCAACTGAAGGTGAGAATTCAAGGTCCATCCAAGAGTATGTAGGAGTTTGGAGCCAATAACGAAAAGTTCTAGCTAGGGTCATCAATAGAAAGGAAGGTGAAGGAACAGATTAATTCATGGCAGGTCTAGAGGAACTGCTTGATAAATATTTGACGAATAAAACTACACTCAGGATAAGAGGCGGCCTAATTGTTATAACTGTGACAGAGAGGAACATATAAGGTGAGACTGTCCATCACCTTTAGGACTCAGGAACAGGAGAAACTGGCGATCGGAATGGCAAGAGATTTCCAATGGGACATAAAAAACCATAAGTTTTAGTGACGTTTGGTATGACTAATAAGTAGGTGTATGCTTCAACTGCCATATCTTTTGAAATATTCATATTTCCACTATTGCTGTGGTCAGAAAATTATTCATATGGTAATTTCAGGTAGGTTACCGTTACTTCTTTGGCACAGTTAGCTGAGGTTAATTCGAATTGAGGTTTTCTACTTTGAATCATCTTTGAATTAGATTCAGGATCGTTTGCAAGAAGTCTGCGTACACGGTATAACCAAGAATCATATCCTAGAGAAGATAACAGTCCTCTTGGGGATAGTATAGTTACTATGAGAAAAAATATTACGGGTCTACTTTAACAATATCTATGTCGATGATTGCACGAAAATATTTCTGTTTTCTACAAGTGATAATTCAAAATATTTTTTTCCAGCAGGTTCTGAAAAGTCTGCTTTTTGCACAACTTTTTTGTGAATTGGGTTTTCTACTAAATTGTTTCTATAAGTTTATTCATTTGATTTATTATCTTCAGAAGGTGAGGTGAGGCTGATCGAAGTTAAAATTTTTATTTGTCTGTTGTATAGGATTGAAAACTATCTATGAAAAATATGTTTGGGTGAACTAAACAAAATGTATATGAAGTATCTTTATTCATTCGAATATTGAACATTCATCCCCAAACAGTCTTGCCAAACATTTAACAAATATTTTATAACATATAAACATTTCTAATCTTGATTTTGACCTACACAATGTATATGTAGTTAGTTAAATTAAAAATAACATAATGTTGTACAAAGTATCAGTAGAAACGACAAATGAAATATATTTACATACGCTTAGATAATAGGATCTACCACAAATCTACACCTATAATTTCCTACACTTATTTCATCTGGATGATATTTATATTTACAGAAATTTTTAAAAATAGATCATAGATAATTTCTCTAAGAATTGATGAAACGATTAATACGTCTGATCGACATGGGTCTAACTAGTATTTTACTTAGAATATGATGGAAGGCGATTATTTTAATTTTTTTGTTGTATCAGGCCAGGGAAAAGAATGGAATCCTACATCGAATTCCTTTTTTCCGTGCAACCTTCTTCACAAAGTTTTTACTCTTTTCCAATCCGAAGACATTTTCTTTAAGAAAAGATATTTTTTCTATTTCAATATATGAGCTATGAAGATATTTCTACATGAGCTTATTCTCTTTATCTCATCTTCTATATATTTAGCGTCTTTGAGAAATTAAAATAAAGTTCTGATCTTCATGACTTGTTCTCCAGTTTTTCAGTGTTTCATCTCCTCATTCCAGAAAGTTTATGTTTTAGACTGTAATAACCAAATTAAGTTTGTAACTGTGTCCATGATCTTCCGAGTTATAAAATGAAAGAGATAAAAATTGACAGTTTTACAAATGATTTGAAATGTTTTCCCAAAAACGATATATACCTATTATTTTTGGAGAAACAATAAACTGAAACCATATAACGCATATGAAATAATTTCACCCAAATTCACCCTTTTGCTAGAGAAGCATCGTTTGCAGAAATAGTTGAGAGTAGCTAACAAGAAATTTAGCACAGAAAAGTAAAAGAATAGTCAAAAAGTTATATTTGATATAATTATGTGTAATAAAAATCAACAGAAACAAACATAGAAATACACATCATAGACTTTTGTGAAACTGTGTTGAATTATTTTACACTCAGTATGGACGTCACAACGTTTCACTGTAGGACATGTGGCTAGGTGAGGAGAAAGTGAGGTTTCTAGAAAAATTCATCAATACAACATTCATGAAATAACTATAGTGAAATAATGCATAACTTAGCGAAAACGTTATTGAGACCAGTTTTCAAACAAAAATTCAAATATTGCCAAAGGGCTAGAAAATGAAAAAGCCACCAAACTACAATTTCTGATGAATAATCAAATAAATAAATGATATTTGACATAACTATGAGAGGGTTGCTAGGTTCGATAGGATTTGATTTGTCCACGAGATGTTTGTATCTCAAGTAAAAGAGACTACTGCTGAAATAACGACAGTGTTACAGTCGATTTTACCAAGATTTTACTAGGCATGTCCTATGCGAATGTTCGGAGTTATCACCAATGAGAGAGTGTGTGTTTGGCGAGTCTCGGCCTACACCTGTCGATATAAAGGAGATGTCTCACAAAGACCAGTCCACCTTTCTGGAAAGGACAGGATGGACGACGACTTAGAAGAAGATCTCCTTGGGAGGATGTACAATAGGTCACATGTGGCCTAAGTTCTGTGGCGCCACATTCACTCTCCCTACTTTACAGATACAGATACCAAGAGAACAATTCAAAAATGTATTGGAACAACTTAATAGTAGTTGAAAAGGAAAATATCAAAGGAAACTTGGCACGGATTGATGAGGAATACTACCGAGTCAATTGCTTTCAATGATGTACAGGAATGATTTAGAGACATATGTAACATATACATGATGTTGCTTAAGTGTTTTTAAAATGGCCAAAACTTTTTCCTATTCTGTATCAACAGTCTGGAACAGAATCGGGTAACTCAGCTGCCAAGCAAGGAGAGCTCTTGGATTTGTATCTCGATTGGGGACGGAATTTCCATTTGCAAATATGTCAGAATTGAAGTTAATATAGGTGCAACTACAACCAGAGCTTCACAACAAAATGATCCTCAGTATCTGTGTTTGCTCGTTTCTAAAAATCAGGAAAACTACGACCAGTATTTGCCAATATCACTTTTGTCATAAAGGAGTGCTGTCCAGAAAGCAACAGATTATTTTCCGTAATGAAAGGTGGAACTGAAACCTTCGGCTTTGAATAAATCTTCAACAAACACTGTCCACGAACTCCTAATTGCAACACTCTTCTTGACGTGTGTTTCACCAACAAAGTTGGCATCTTCAAGGTATGAAATAGACGTCTTTATTAAAAAAATTGACTCGAAATAATGGTAAAGATTCCTAATGGTCAACAAATTATACCTTCATCATTTCTTTTATACTAAAACTTTTGGTGAAACAATTATAAAACAATTATATATGGGAACAGTTAAATTAAAATAATAATTCATATCCATGTTGGTTGAGTATTACAAATTTATACAAATCATTTTTGTTATCTGAAATATGGTGAGACTTACTTCGCTATCTTCTATTCCACTGTTCTTCTGATAACAAAGTTATTGAAATAGAACATTGTTACCTGAAATCAATAATTATTTTTCTTTTTCTTACATTAATACATAAATCAGACAACAGTTAGTACATTTAGTGAAGCCATTTGTTGACATTTGTCCTTATAATTTAAATCAGGTGGTAAATGATGTAAGACAATCAAGAAGGTATTTCGCAAGATGCATAGATTATTCCTGGTATGATCACTTGGATAATTTTCCCATATGAATATTTTGTTGAAAACTCTTGACTTACGGCACTCTTGATGAGGAAGTGAGAAAGATATCTAATAACACATGGGAATTTGGGCAACCTCTTATTTTGAATACAAAGTTATCTCACTAATCAAATACATATAACTCGAGTTAACGGATTTAAGTCTTCTGAAAGTTTAGTACCATCCAGTGTTCCCCAAGAATTCTATTTGGGATCATTGCTGTTCGATGTTATTATGAATGATATTCTAAAGCAAATATTCGCAGATGATTCGAAAGTTAACGAGAAAATCGATTCACAGAACGTCTGTGTAGAACTCCAGAGCGAGCTGAACCAATTATCCAGTTGGTGTTTTGACATTGGTATGGAGGTTATTACACGTGAATGCCATTCCATAGTTTTCAGCCGTAAACGTATCCCCTTAACTTTTTTTCATACTATAAATCAAGTTCCACTCAGCAATGTTACAGATATAAAAGACTTTGGCTCACTCCTAGACAGCTCACTTTCATTTCAGCCCCACATGGAAGCCACTGTTAATAAGTCTCTCAAAATGCTAGAATTCTTAAGAAAATGCACCTCAGATTTCACTGACATCAAATGCTCTTTGCTCTTTGGTAAGATCTCATCTTGAATACGTATATTCTGTATGGAACCCATCATATGCAAGCCAAATCCATATATTAAAACAAGTTCAGAGAAAATTCCTAAGTCTGGGCGAGTTTAAATCCAGTATTACTCCTGAGAATTACATATATAGCTATCCTCAACTACATTCTCTCATATATCTTGAAACACTCCGTAACAGAAGGGATACTGAAGACTTGAAGATATATTTTGAAATTATTAATGGAATTGTTCATCGTTCCTCGTTGCTCTCCAAGATCGGACTTTCAGCCTCTCCCGAATATACTAGAAATACAACATTTTCTCAACCACACTGTAGAATAAATCAGTACCTTCATTTGTGACGCAGCTTGACAATATCGAGTTGGCACTTCAATTTCGAATGTTGTTTTTTTTTTTTTTTGGTGTCATCGGCATCGATTACATTGGTCATCAGCCTCGTGTCCTGGGTAGGCAATGTTAATAACTTCCCGAGCCATCTAGAGAACATCATGGCTATTCACAGTCCGACAGCTATGTAACGTTGCGGAATCATCCCAACTTCAACTAGATAAATTCTCTCGAGAAAAATATCTGGTCGAGGTTGGAATCGAAACCAGGACCTTTCAGTCGAGAGTCAGGCGCACTACCACTGCGCCAATTCACCGATTGAATGTTGTTTACATTTTGGTGAAATTTTGTTTAAATAGTCCACCGTGTTAGGAATCACACGTTTAAAGGTAAGACCTCGTTAGTCCTTAGCTCGCACAAGTTTTTCAACTCCTGAGAGTTGTCGTTCGTATGGGGGCGACAGCTGATTAACGGAAAAACATATTTCAAACATAATTGAATAAGTGAACAATATACATGCGACATTCTTCGATTCTTGCACCATCTAGCAAAATGTTTACAGATCTAGGCCAATTTCATTTCTCACGTGTAGAGAGTTTCTGACAAAACAACGGAATCTGTTAAAACAACAGGGATTCTACGCATCTTTGTATTTCGCCAGTTTCTGAAAACGTCAAGCATCACTATTTTCGGACTGATTGAAATGGACATTATATTTTAAACATTGAAAATAATCCAACGGATATACATTTGGTGATCTTGCTGGTCGTTCAATAGGTCCCTGCCTGCTAATCCACCGATTAGAAAATGATTGATCGTACTCCGTCATCATTAGATGATTTTTGTAATAACTGCACTTTGTAGTCGTGGAATTTATTCTTATGAAAACTATATTTTTTGACATACGAACTTGTAAAGTGACCTTGACAAGGTCAGAGTAGATTTTGTGGTACCATTTGAAAAACATCTTTTTTTTTTCTAAGGCAGATCGACGTCCCACTAAAGGCTCATCTCAAACATGGTCAACATGAAATTAATTGGTGAACGGTTTGGGTGAGTTTCACTGAACAAACTACGAACTTCGTGAAGCATCCAACTTCTATTTACAAACTCAATCATCAAAACTTCGATTCGTTTGGTTTCAGTGTTATTGGTGATTTTTTACTTGAACAGTAACAAATGAACAAATACATTATATTTCAAAAACATATTTCGAAATAGAATCTCGAAATATTCATCTCTCCCAATTAACTACATCGCAGGTTCTGGTAAACGCCTGCCGGAAACTACTTTCCGGGATACTTTCACGCTGGTTATCGAATTATATCTGATAGACATTTGTGTTAGATACCTCACAGAGGTTAGTTTAAATAGGAAAGTTGGTATCTCACTTTCGTGAGGTTATGCGAATTAGTGAAGTATGGCAATTCGTTTCTTATATCGGTATCTTCTATATCTTAATTGTATTGGTGAGCTTCATTAACAATTATTTCCTGAAATATTCTCAGCTAAATGAATCGATATAAGAACAAAATATAAATTCCCAAATCGAATTAGTTTTATAACCTGGATAACAAAAAATTTTAGCAAGAATATTTGTTTGAAAGTATAATGAATGAATATACAGTGCATTCTTGATTGATTGATTGATTGATTCCATTCCAAACGAGTCACCCTGAATAACTTTTGGTACAATGATTTGCAAGAAAAAAAACACGTCAATCATATTATACAGGGGGACACATTTTAACATATTCACATTTTATGTTACTTCCCCTATCGCACCTCAGAGCATGTTACCATATTTTTTTAAATGGATCACTCTATATAAAATAAAAAAACATCTCAACAATAGTATACAGGGGGACATATTCATTATTTTGTATAATTAGATGTTCCATGATGAACAGATTTCAACAAAGTTGAATACATTATGGTCTGAAGCTCATAGTTTGGAAGCTAAAAATTATTTGAGTTGAAAATGAGACACCCTGAATGAACTTCTGTACGATCTGTTACCTTAGTTTCATACTTAGGTGTTTTTGTGAAGTATACTTATTTTGCCTAGTTAACTTTGAATTCGATATTTTCTTCATTTCGTATTTGTCTCATTCTACAATAACGATTACCGACCAGGTGAAGTTACAATTCGTGTTTCTGTTTTTGTGAATTCTTGATAAGCAATGGTTTATACGCTTCAAGAACGGATTGAAATAGTAAGTTTGTTCAATGATAATCATCCAGGAAGAAATATATGACACAAATACGTTTCGGAATTATTGAACAAATTTATGGAAACTTAATTTGTTAACAATAAAAAGCATAACCGTTCAGGAGTTGACGATGAAGCTATCTGTACTGCAGTTTTAGGGCACGTTAGACTAATGGAAAATTTGAAATCTCTTACTAAATTATGTCGAGAATCAGGAATCAGTCGTACAAATTTCATCCATATAAGATTACACTTGTTCGTGAATTCAACGAACATAATTTCGATATACGTATCGAGTTTTGTAAAAGTCTTACTGAACGGATCACCTTGCATCAGAATTGCTTGTATAAAATTTACAAAAAACTGAATTTTTGAGCAGGAAGAAGAGCAAGTAGGTAACCACCTGAAATTCTTGCTCATAGGACTTTTTTTCATCGATGATAATTAGACTAGTGATAAATATTTGGATATGCTGGAGAATCGAATAATACCGTGCATCAATAGGGCAATTGGAGAGGATATAAATTTATTCAAAAACGAAATAGTTTTTCAGTAGGTGCGACAATTTTTGAATGATCATTTTCCTGGTCGCTGGATTGGCGGAAAAGGTCCTACAGAATGGCCACCAAGGTATCCGGATCTCACTTCTGTAAATTTCTATGGGGTCATTTGAAGTCTCATGTGTATTATTTGAGAGAGAATTTTATGACACATTGCAGAGAAATAACTAGAGATTCTCAACTATGTGAGGGCGGCAATGGAAGCTCGTTTGTACCATTGTATGGAAGTTGATGGAAAATGTTTTGAACATTTAGTATACAAAGTTTCTCTCTTCTTATTGTCCAGTCATTAGATATTGATTCAAGAATCAATAAAAAATTTATTTTTATGATTTATTTCTCCCATATTTGTCTCTAGAACTAATATTTCAAAATATGGTCTCCTTTATAATTGTTGACCTGTTTTTTAAATTTTTTTGCAAATCATTGTTTCAAAAGTTATTTAGGGTAGCTCGTTTTCAACTGAAATAATTTGTAGCTGCCGAACCATAAGCTTCACATCATACGTTTTATATTTGTTGAAATATGTTCATCACGGAGCATGATAATGCAAAACAGTATAGAATGATACATTTAAAAAAATTGGTGACATGCTCTGGGGGTGCGATAGGGGAAGTAACATCAAATATGAATATGTCGAAATGTGTCCCCCTGTGTACTATTATTGACGTGTTTTTTTTTATTTTTCCTGAAAAAGTTATTCAGGGTGGCTCGTTTTGAATGGAATGCAGTGTATAAACAGAGAATGCGAATGACTTACCTCATATTCAATACATTTTTATATAATTACTTTTGGAATACTTTTGGAAACGCAGTGTTTTACTTTCGTGGCTCGCTATGATAGATGATTACTTTCACATCATTCGGATTTTGAAACATGAATTTCAAAAGTGTCGAACACATTCGATCTGAAAGTTGGGATTATATCATTTATGAGTTTACAGTGCAAAATAACGGACTGTAATAAATTCTGAAACTGCATTTTCCGACATTTGTACACTACTTCCACTATACCAACCGTCTCATTATTTCGGTCAATGACGTTATCCAATTTTTTTAAAGGAAGGTATGATTTCCTTAGATAGGAAATAAATAGACAAACTTGTGGTACATATGGGTTTTTAATCATTTTAAAATAAGGCAAAACCTTTCGTAATGATATAAGTAACAGTTGGGCTGAAAAACTCGCAGGATAACATGGAAATTTTTTTTATAAAATTTGATTTCATTATTCAATATGTATAGTTGCCTTCGAGGGTGGCGACACAACGATTATTGTGGTCATAGAATTTTTCGATACCATTTTTATAGTTTCGACGATTTTCTATTCATCGGCGTTACATTTTTTTCCAGCTAGCATTCTCTCGAGGTCCAAAATACTGATACCATAACCTTGCCTGCTGACTATTACGTCTTCGCACTCTTTGAAGTCGGTTCACCACGTGCAGTCCAATCAGATACCGATCGTTTTGTTTCTGGTGTGAAATAATGGAACCATGTTTAATCCATTGTCACATATCGACGCATGAATCCCTATGTTTACGGTGGAACAGCTTCAAAAACTGCTCAGATTCATCAATTTTTTGTTGTTTTTGATCGATTTTGAGCTCGGGTGGCACCCATTGTAAACAGAACTTTCGCATACCCAAATACTCATGCACGATATGCGTACAACACCCGTGGGTTGGACTACCTATCGAGCGCGTCCCCAGGTGGCGGATAGGGACACGGCCAGGGACTGGGAGCCCTGTCCGTAAAGCCAATATGGCCGGGGTCGCCGGACTCCTGGTCAGTGGCAGAAATAAGTAGGGTGAGAGGAACTCAAACTCCCCAAAAGCCTTTGCAAAACCTGCCACCGTGGACCAGCCTACCCAAGCTAGGGTGTAAAGAATCGTGCCGACAGCTGAACGGCCGCAGGGTGATATGCATTTACGAATGATGCTCTTGGGGAACCGGGCGAAACCTCATTGTAATCAGCTATCCTCTGGTAATGTGGGGCTCTGCCAGAGTGACCAACTCTTCCCCTGCTATTCGTGGAAACACACATGAATGAAACAAATACAAAAGCAGACACATAAAAAACAAAAACCAATCCTGAGGCTGAACAGACATGCTCACCTCAATCTATGACGGTGGCTGGGGATGAACAGAAATGTCCAAGCTGGGGATGAACAGAAATGTCCAACCCAATCTACCACTCGTAATGAAACTGGACATGGCAGATCACCTCGTGATGTAATACAAAGGACAAGGCGTAAGTGCATTTGTGGCGCCGAGACCAAAAGGAGAAAGAGAGCGAAAGAGGCAGGAGTGGCAGCAACTATAAGTGCACCCTCCATCTCTCCTACTCCACCTCCAACAGCAAGGGTACTTCCTGCGGCGGACGCCAAGAGCTTCGTCTTGAATGAAGGCAAGGAACCGGCTGTCCCTGCAGGAAAGTGTCCTTACTTGAGCACCTCCACGGAGGGAACCCCAAGAAGGTTGAAGAAGCCGCGCAACAACAGTAATGTCGCTGCACCTTCCAAAACCTTCACGAAGGCCGCCGTGAGACACCTCAAGGTTGCCAAAAAGAGTGTGTGTTCGGCGAGTCTTGGCCTTCATCTGCCAACACAAAGATGTATCCTAGTGACCTGCCCACATTCCTGGAA
>WOGP01006468.1:0-12365 GCA_015342065.1 Leptinotarsa undecemlineata | reverse complement strand
TTGCCTCTTTCAGAGTTTATAATTTTCCAGATTGTCTTATTTTTATTGCTGGAGAGGAATATTTGATTCGAGTAATAATTTTGTTTTGCTTCAAGCAGCATTCCATTGTATTTTTTTACTCAGCTCGTATTGCAATTTATTGAAATCGCTAGATTTTTTATTCATGTCATATGCTAATTGAACATTTAGTTTTTGCTGTTCAATGGCATTATTTCTCCAATAATCGACATTGTGGGTTTTTTCAGTGATCTTAATTCAATATATGATGAAATATATGAACATATTGTGTACAAGAAATTAAACAATTTGAGTTTTTTTTTCTGTTATTTTCATCATTACCATTTATTAATAGTGTTTAGTTTGAATATTTAAAATAGAGCAATTGTGTGTTCACCTTCTAGTTTGATAATGAATAAAAATTTTATAGAGAATTGATAGAGACCTTTTAAATAAAGTGTCACTCGACTATTATTTACATTAGAAATTTTTGACAGAGGGTTGTGGGAAAGAGGTTTCTGACAAGGGGTTCATTTTTACAAAGAGATCAAAACTAAAGCTGACGTATTTCACGACTTTTTCACACTCTCAATATCAAACAAATGACTTATTCAGGAAGGCTCGTTTCAACAGGAATGCAGTATAATAGTCAATGTAGGTGTAATATTTAAGAATATACATATTTTACATTGTTCATTTCACTTGTTGATTGAATCTATTCTAATTGATGGAATATAAACAGACATAACTCACCTGGATCTGGCGTTCCTGTGCGTCTTGGGCGAACACACGGAACACGAATCATCCGAACAACTGCTGACAGAGCTATTTGAGATCGAGCGTCGCTTCACGTTGTGCCTCGACGAAGGGGGCTCGCGGGGTGACCGAGGTCTCATTAACGGTCTTGACGACCGCGCCGACGACGGGGGAGGCGATCTCCTGCCCCCTCCGACTACCGGCGATCTGTAGCTGCCAGGAGGCGAGCGCCTTCGAGGAGGTGGCGACGACGACCTACTGCTACGCGGCGGCGGCGACCTTGGCGATCGTGGCGACCTCGCGCGGCCGTACGGAGAAGAGCGACGCATCGGAGGCGATCGGGGGGAGCGGCGGCCAAAGTATGGGGAAGTGGGGGAACGCGATCGGCTGCGTTTGTCGCCGGACGAAGGCGAGGAAGAACCACCGCCGTCGATGTAGAGCGACTTATAACCGCTGTGGCGCCACCTGGAACAAATACAAAATAAATGCAATTCTATTCTCATTTTTTCTCGTTTCAGAAAATCACCAAAAGTAGTTCAGATCTGTGTTTTCCATGGCGCAAAACCCTTAGTAAGTAAAAATATTTCGCAACACCATGCACTCTGCTGTCTCCAACTTATATTTTATTATATTACCAAAATCTAGTGTTTTTATAACATGCAAAATTTACTTGATTCAGAATTCCTTTTAAAACGGTCGTTTATTTCTGATTGCCTACTTCATATCAGTATAAATGAGTTGTTTTTTTATTTATGATAATTTGTGTTAGCCTACAATAAATATCCTTTAATTAACATTTCCTCAATAAAAGTATGGATTTTACTGATGCTTTGCAACTCTTCATGATCCCTTTGCCACCCACACTTTGAGAAACACTCATCTAGTTTATATGCTTTATAATAACCTACCCCAAGAATATAAAAACCTTAATTTGTCATTTATTAATATAAGTCTAAAAAATATTTTTTGAGACGTTGTTTCTACTCTATGGATGAATATTTGACTGACATAAATCTTCTTCAAATCAATTGATTTCTCCTTACTTTTGCTATCATTTAAATGTGTCAAACTGTAACCTCTATGAAGTTATTTCATCATGCAACTTTCAGACACAAAATGCAGGAAAAAGCCCTCTCGAAACATCTACTTTCATATGAACATTTTAGTACCAAAAGAAAAAATACTTTCAAAACAACTACCTTTATATGATTTGGCTTAAACTTTGGTTAAGCGTAGTCATAGTTTGTGAAAAGAATTTCTCAATAATCAAAGATAGGCAAATACATGATGAGAACTTTTGGCTGTTACAAAATCTGGAATAACAAAAGAACTCAAGAACACACGAAGTATGGGCAACTGCTTGTGTACACTAAATATTGTATTCTCTGAGGTTCCCCAAGGTAATCACTGTGGTCCGTTATCATTCAAAATTTTGATCCACAATCTTATAAGTAACAAACTCAAAGGGGTTATTGTTTGCTGATGATTTCAAACGATTTCGTTTGTCCTTAAATTGCTTTACTCTTCAGAATGAGTCGACTCTATTGATAGACTGGAATTGGCCGCGGTGGTAGTGCGCCCGACTCACGATCGGAAGACCGTGGGTTCGATTCCCGCTTCGACCAGATATTTTTCTCGAGAGAATTTATTTGATTGAAGCCGGGATTATTCTGCAACCGTGTTAGAAATTACACGTTAAAAAGTAAGACCTCGTTAGTCCTTAGCTCGCACAAGTTCTCAATTTTTGAGAGTTGTCGTTCATATAGGGGCGACAGCTTTCAAACAGATTTCAGATTTCAAACAGACTGGTGCAGAAAAATTTGCCTAGAGCTGAGTTTAGACAAGTCTAGTTTCAAGTTTGAATCTTCCCTAGTCATCCCTGAATTTACGTTTAGCAGCTGCTTCAATCTGTGATTAAATCGAAGTGTTTGCTTCAAGTTATTTATGAAGAGACTAGTCAATTCAAAAAAGAAAGCACATTTTTCAAATGGTAGTGCATCTTATAGAATATAATTATCAAGAGTGAAAATATATTTGGATCCAAGGTGAATTTTTAATACTTTTAAAAATTTGTCATAGGGTAATTCGAGATGAGATGGGCACAATATCCTCTAGCGGCGACAATTTGGCGCAGAAGTGGAAACGAAAATTTTCAACCATATCAAAAAATTACAAGCGAGAGGGTTCGCACCAGACCGAAGGGCTGTGCGTGAAATGTCCTTCAGGATTGCGCAGGTACTTCAAATTAAAACTTCCTTCAGTGAGGATACTGGTCTTGCAGGTTTTCCCTGGTTTAATTTGCCTTGTAACATCTACAACATGGACGAGACTGGATTGCCTTTGAATAACAAGCCAGGAAAAGTTGTGGCGTCACTCACATCCGGAGAAAGGGGTGAAACTATCACAGTTGTAACGCAGAAGGAACTTTTCTTCCACGATATTGCATTTTCAAAGGGAAGAATCGCAAGGAGGAGTGGGGGGACGGTATGCCCACAGGGTCCGATTATGCAATGAGTGCAAAGTAGGACTATATTAACTCAGAAATCTTCAAGGAATGGCTTGCTTCCCACTTCATTCCATGAAAACCTGTAGGAAAAGTGCTCCTAATTTTAGACGGCCACAAAAGCCATACAAATGATGTGCTGATGCTTAAATTTGCAGATGAAAATGATATATTGCTGGGATTCAAGTCACACCACACACTTCCTTCAGCACTTGGACAGAAGTTTCTTCAAATCTTTTAAAAGTCATTGGAACTGTGTGTCCAACACTTTTATGCGCAACAACCCCGCACGGAAAATTAACAGATCCATGTTTGGGCAGTTGTTGGGGCAAGCGTGGAATAGGGCTGCTACTGTTGAAACCGGTGCCAACGGATTTAAAGCAACGGAAATACACCCTTTAAACCGTGACGCCATCCCTGATTATGCATTTCTAGGTGATGATGGCACAAATGAAGACATATCAAGAACTGTTACTCTGAGTCCAATATGACTAATTTGGGCATTAAAAGTCGTGCTGTATCAGTGACCTCCAGTGACTCCCAGTCAAATTTGTCTATTTCAGGGTCCCAAAGTGTATGCGTGCAGATCACACCAGCAAAATTGCTCATGGATATTTCTCCAATACCATCAGTAATGACAGGTCAAGCCGAAAAACTTAGAGTTTGTGTCAAACAGCTGGCTAAAATTTTTAACTCTGACCAAAGCATAAACGAGCTAAAAGATAAGGCTGTAAAGAAAGAAATGAGACAAAAGGAAGTTGAAGAAAAAAAATAAAGAGAGCTTTTTACAAAGAAATTAAACAAAAGGAAGTTGAAGAAAAAGAGAGGGATAGAGCTTTGAAGAGAGAAATTAAGGAAAAGCAAGCGATGGAGAAAGGAAATAAAGAGAAGAAAACTTTCTTATCAGTACGACGAGTCCGAATGTAATGAGGCCATTTCCTTACATGACGAAAGTACTGACGAATGGGAAGAAGAAGTTGAGGAAGTTAAAGAAGATGAGCCAAAAGAGTTGCAAGAGGGCACGTTCGTGGTAGTGAGAGTTTCTGGAAAAATGGCCTACCGTTTGTTTGTTGCCAAAATAATTTTCAAAAGTTCAGAAGGCTTGGAAGTCAAATTTTATAAAAGAGTAGAGAAGTTAATGAAATTTAAGGAAACCGACGAGACGAATTATGCAGATGATGAGGACGTTGTCGTAGTGCTGTCAAGGCAAGCTCAGCAAGATATCAGAACATGATAGGTTTTATTAACGATTTATCTGAATTTTCTAATGTTCTTGGGTAACTTGTTTCTTTTAATAAAACAGCCTAGCACATTTAGGCCTCATTTTGAATTGTTCTTTGGTTAATTCTCTTTCATTATACCTATACCTGATAATACATTGTCTTTCGATATTTTGCCTATTGGAAAACTAGAGGAGTACAATTCAACTGAATTAGGTAGAAATTGTGATTTCCAGCGAAAAAATCACAAAAAATTGTCGCTTAGTGTAACTTAAAGATCTTAGTCGCTTAGTGTAACTTAAAATCTCTCCTTACCGGTAAATTTGTTGGTGCCCAACTATCCTCGCAAGGTAAGGAGAGATGGACAAAGACAAGGGTGAGAATTTTTCCTAATAGATACCAAATAAATCCATTTCGAAGTAAATGTTGCACTACATTGTGTGTTATAATCTCTATACTAACATATTTCAACAGAGGTTAGCAAATAGTCTGCATACTAACGGTGACACCATTCGTTTTTCAAAACTGTGCCCATCTCTCCTCGAATTACCCTATTAGTTCATATCTACATTAATAAATATCTATCTGATATACCCCCAAAAACTCTATTCAAAATGTGAAAAAACGTAGAAGCAGTTCTTAAGGTACAGTGGCCTTTTTAAGAAATTATGTGATGGAATAAGTCGATACTTCATGAAAATCCATGATAACGTATTTAGGTAACATTTTACACAAGACTTCACACTGCAATACGCTTATACAATAACTTTTACAGGCATGTTCGTACACAGTATTACTACATATTTATGAAATGTTTTTATTTCCTGGGCATTTTTATAGTAGATTATGTATGAAATTCAGTTAAATAAGATGGCCAAATAGTGTGTTAATTTCATTTTTAAAACAAAAATTTTAGATGAATACATTGTAACAAACTCTAACTTAAAAAATGTTAAGCTATGTCTTAGAATGTATAAATATGGTATTCACTGTTAGGGTATTTGATTTAATTACATTTCTTTATTATGGACGTTTTTTAAATACCAAATATTATCTCTACTTTGAGCAACTCCAGTTGACCATGTGTTTGAGTCAGAGGAAAATAAAACTAGATTATTAAATAATTAAAATTTTACTTCCTCAAAAAGACATATAACATGAGCTTATGAAATTGGTCTTCAAAAATTATTCTGGCGAATTTTTAATCATAGCTATTGAAAATGTTTAGAGATTATTCACCTGTTTGGATCTTTAGCTTCAACTTCCAAAAGTTTTTTATCCCAAAATACGCCTGAATTTGGTGATTTTTGAGCCCTAGCCTTTTTCATAACATTATCAATTTCTCTTCTTCTGCCAGCAGGTAAACTAGGGTCTGAAAACAAACAGTTCTCTATGAAAACATGGATATTTGAAAAAAATACCTTCTATTTTAGTTTGGAGTATATGAGTATGTCATTCATTTTGAGAAATTTTGTTTCCAATAAATTTAATCATTACATACCTAATTGACTGACTTTAGACTTTAATGTTACTTTGAAGAGTACATAAATAATAATTAATTATGGTTTTTTGATAGGAAAGTGCCAAACAAATTGCCACTCTGAAATAATATGAATTCTTTTAAATTTAAAATATTTCACTTGGTTCAGATAGACCATGGCATAATATATATGTAAAATGGTTTTTTAATAGTTTTTTTTTACTCATTTCGCTTTTATAAGTTAATTATATCAAAATTTGGATCTTGTTTTTTTTCCAAGTATGAAACTTTATTTGACATTAGTCTCAGTTGTCATATTAATTAGAGAAAACAAAATCCGGGCTGGTAGGCTGTGGTCAAATGAAACTTGTAGTAGTCTTCATGTTTTCAATTTTGTAGCTCAGATATTCTATTCAATTTAGCAATATAAGAATATGACAGATTTATTTCAAAGACTACATTTATCTCATGCGCTTTGATTCACTCAAAATAGAATAATATTGAGAGTCCCCAGAATCAATCATCTAGACATCAAGGAAAAGAGAGATCGACACAACAAATGACAGTATAGATAGGAGACCATAATGGGCATAAAAGTAATAGTCTATACAGATAATTCTGTCATCCTAGTCCAGCTCAAATAAAGTGAGGGGTCGCATAGGGCAGATCCTGAACATCCTGAAAAATGGATTACAGAAGTGCTAAACATAACCCTTCCAAATTGACAGTATTAACGTTCACCAAGAGAACCAAGATAAAGGAATTAGGAGCTTTCAAAATTTTGAAGTGAAAAATTTTTGTGCTTTTACATTTTTTTATATATTTCATGCGAAACAGAATAGACAATACTAACTTATAATTATACTCGAATACTCTGGATACATTAAATTGAATAAAATTATGTTTGTTGTTTTGGAGTTTTTTATCAAATTTAGTAACTGAAAGCTTTTCAGAACTCCAATTATACAAATTCAATTACATTATAGTTCAAATGCATTCTTGCGATGCTTTGCTAACTCTTCCATTTTTTGTAACAGTTACAAACAATACTTTAGAATCCTCTATACCAACAACATGATCATGTGAATACAAACATGCTTTCTGAAGCATCAGATTTACTTTGGTAAATTTTTCTCCAATATTCTTTCAATTACAAGCTGATTTCTTCCTTTTTTTATGTTGTATGTAGCAATACCTACATGGCTGTTATATCCCCCATTCAAAGCTAATTCATCGGTTCTTCAAATGAGACACTGCACTTCTCCAAATTGGTGGAATACGGATACTACTTCAATTGTAATCTCTTTTTGAAATCTATTACTACAGAAACTTCTCTGGCAATACCAAACCACTTTATTAGCAGCAAACTTTTTTATTAAATTGAATAGATATACATGAACCTTGAGACTTCTGTAATAATGAAGTATTCTGGAAAAAAGTGTGATTCCAAAGTTGAGCTCTCATAAGAAATCAATATGATAAAATTTGAATGTGTATCTCCCACCAAAGAATTACTCTAACCTCAGTAATCTAGTAAGTACTATAGTAAATAACAGTTACATTTCTGTCTTTAAATTGATAAAACGGTAGTAATTAATCCAATTGAACACAATCGTTACGTTATATTCAGCACCAACGATTGTTAAAATTTGGACAAATGAATAATTTCTTAGGAACGACCTGAAAAAATAATGCTAAAAAGACCTTGAAATTAGTAATTCATTAAAGAAATTATAATTTCAGTGGAAAACCAAAACAACTCAAAATGAATGCTTATCAAACAGGTCTACTATTGGAAATTTGTCTATATGGCTGTCAAATTATTATTATTATACCTGTAATTCGAACTGCTTGAGGTTTTGTATCCATTCTAAGTTTGGCAGGCAAAATTTTCTTATCTCTACTTCGACTTCTCCTTCTCGAAGACATTCTATTAAATGTCCGTTTCTGTCAATCGACTTGTAATTTTCTTAAAATAAAATATCAATGTCTGCATTAGTGAAAATGTTTTACTGAATTAGGTATATTTGTCTGAATGAGTGGAAATGTTTTACCGAATTAGGTATATTTGGAGAAGTGAAAATACAAAAAAAAAATGGATTGCCATGTTAATTATATTGAAAAGGTAAAAGGAAATTATTATTACAAAAAACCTGTGTTTGCTACTTTTGTTACCTGTAATTTTGAAATCCTTCATAATAAAAACAGAAATGATGCAGCAAAAACTGAATAAAGAAAACATATAAAAAACTAAAAAATCATTTATTATTTCAATTAAAATTATTTTACGATGTTTGTCTGTTTAAATGGAAATCTCAATTTTTTTGTACTTCAGGAAAATGGAATAATAATTTACATTTAGTTTCAGATATCTTTACTAATCTGAGTTAATCACTTTGTAAATACAGTTGACATTTTTGGTACTAAATCAGTTCACCAACGGCTGCAAAACAAGCAAAATCAATATTTTTGAATATTCTAAATGTTTGATTCTATAATCATAATCCAATTTGTCTAATAAAATTAAGTTCATGGAAGACTTTTAAATTTTTCCATTGTTAAACCAGTGCAAATTCAGAGTTACTATGTTCTCCTTACTCATATACTAGTACACATCCCTATACTGGACGTGTACTAATTTTACCAATGGAAAACACTATTATGAATAAAGATAAAAATAAATTGGAAAATGGACCATCAAGACACATTGAAATGTTACTAACAGCAGAATCATACAATTTACTTTCATTTCTGCCAAATTGTGTAATTGACTCCTCGGGTAGTTAAATTTGTGAAGCATTATTTTAAATTTAAAGTTTGTTGAACAAGCCTGTTCATTCATGTTAAGCTAGCAGAACCATTTAGAAGTTGAACATTTCTTTTTAGGCCTGATTTTGAGATTATTTTTGTACTTAATTCTGGAATTTTTTCGTTTTTATTAGGAAATATTGTCAGTTCTGACATATTAATTAACATTTAACCAGCAACACCCAAACAAACTAAGTCATAATTCTTGGATCCTCTTTTAGTCAATTTGCTATGTATTATAAAATGTGTATCATTGATTTCGTTCAACAGCGTTGATTTCCTTGAAATGTTGTGGATTGAAACTATTTTCTTTCATTTCAATTATAATGACACTAATAAGACTAGTAGATTTCATTGCTAATCAATGATGGTCGATATAGAAGAAGGGTTGGAAATGGGTAGAAGGACCCACTATTTTATTAAAAAAATTCAATACATAGAAAACTGGCGATGAGAGGAAAGGGTAATTTGAAGAAATAATTTTCATTAGGTAGAATCCCATAGTCTAACATTAAGCTGGCAGCCCTTACAATATCTCATCAAGTGAATAGCCAAAATAGTTGAGAATAATAGTGTAAACTTATGTCTAAAAACAAGATTTTCATTTGTAAATGGTTTTGGTAGTTTAACATGAGATATTTATTACATAAGATAGAAATATGCTGACTACTCTAAGACAATTCTAAAACATGCACTTTCCTCAATCACCAAATATGCAATACTCTTTGTGACATACGTTTCATCAAACACGTTGGCGTCTTCAGGATAGGAAGACGCTAATTTGGTTAGTGAAACATGCATTGCATTTCTGGCGATTGGGAAAAGTGTTTTGTTTTATTATATACCAGAGTTTCCAGTTTAACATTTCATTACTCTTGGACAGATGAATAATTCTATTACTGTAATCAGTTGTATAGACAATGCCCAAATTAAAAACTATAAAACCATAATAACCAATGGTAAAACTCACTTCAATTCATGAACAACTTTTCAAATGGTTGCTCAGAAAAGGTACTGCTCAATTTTTCAAATTCTTTCCAATGTTTGCCACATTTCAGATTGGAAATTCGCGGAGATCAACAAACGGCGCTAAAAGCACGAAACGCGTTAGTAGACATCGGATAAGCCACCACATTGCTACACCGACACCAAAGACAATGTGGTTCAGAACGAATCTCGAACGAAACATTACTGATGCTGGTTAGTAAATGCTTAATAATCTAATGTTACCATTCACCAATTCATTCAACATGCACACAATCACTCTCTATAAATACTACCAGTAATATGACCTGGATCTAAATTTATGAAAAAATATTCTAATATGGGAACAAGGAGGTAACCGCTTTACCGTCACACGATTAACCGACGCGAATCAATATTAAATAAACAATAGGTCACGAGAAAGAGAAAGTCTCACAAAAGTAAAATGTAATGTCCAAATCAATAAAAATAGTTCGCACCATAAGGACACAAAATATACACAATCACAGGGGTCACTGAAGTACCAATGAATTACGGACACTGCCACTGCACAACGAGAATTTTAATAAATGAACCGAATCTAAAATAAACTGCAATTTCGAAAACTGCTTTCAATAAAGATCTGACCACGGCGCGACGAAATGGAGAACGAGATCGACAAAATCAATACACACATAACACGTCTTAAACACTACGATTCACTTACTTTTCAAAAACTAAATACAACAATCGCCCTTAAAAACGATTTTCTGAATTCTGCGAGAACGTTCACAAGTATTCGAAAATTTTTCAATGGATTATTCAATAAATCCACCTCAACAAAACCCCAACTACGACACTCAAACGTCTGACATTTTTTCTGTGCTGCGCCGTACCATGGAATAAGGAGACGCGCAGTAGTTTATTTCCGCAAGTCTACAAAGGTAACGTTTATAAACGTCAAAAGGATAGCCAAGTTTGTTGATTTTCACTGCTCCAAACATAAAATGCACTTTCAGTTACACCACTAGCAATGCTATTGAGTAATGAAGCTGTACAAATTTAACGTTAATATATAAGATATATAATTTTTCAATAAGAAACATGTTCAACCTCAATATTTTATTCATGACAATAAAAAAAAATCATACTTAACTTAATCATACTGAACTTAACTAGTACCATTTTCTTTGATAAGACCCATGTTTGGAATACAAATTACTATACTGTCTTTAAAATATAATTGAAAATTCGATTGAATTGATATTTATTTGAAACTAAATCATTTTTCAAATGTTAAAGGTTAAATATCTCGGAACGTTCTGGATAATTGATATGATCAGGGTTCCTATTTACGAACTCTGGAGTAGCCAACTCATGAAAATCTTATCCGATATGGTATTTTTGATAACTTTGCAAAAATTTCGATTCTTCAGTTTTTGTTATATTTACTGTGGGCTTAATTGAGTTACAGATTGAATTTTATTGCTTGCATTGTGTACCTTTAGTAAATCCGCCTGTCATCAACTACTCATGATAATCACGTGAGCCCGTTGATCCATTAGGGATGATACAAGAATTATGTGGCCTCTAGACGATGGTCTTTTAGCATTCTACTGTGGTCACGTTAAGAAGATTTAGCCTTTAGCCTTCTTGTAAAGTTCGTTTAACCTTAAAATGAAATAGAGATAAATTCTCAAATATTCCATCCTTGTTATCAAAGAAACTAAAATGAATATGTAATGAAAAAGGTGAAGCTAACAGAAAATGTAGAGAGTATTCCAAATGCAAAGAGTATTCAAAATGTATTGTATTCAACGTCTAGTTTGGTAACATTTAAATTATTCAATTTTGAATTGAAAAAAAAATCATTTTATCAGTAATATTTCATAACCATATCAGTTTATAAGTGTTATTACAATCACGGATTTCATGACTAATTCTAGACTATTGTTAAAAAAATAGTTACGAATGCGCGGTAGATGTGAATTCAAGGTATTTTTAGATTTTCATTGACAATATCATCAATTCGGAACAACCTATTAAATAAAAACATTTGAGTTACGGAGTTGAAAGAGAAATTGAAAAATATATTAATTATAGACCAGTGTTACTTACACTTTACATGTGCCAATGTCATCAAAGAACAGTTATGTTACAAATAATATTGACAATGAATACTCAAGGTTTGTATCCTGGGACACAATGTTCTGTGCCTAGAAATGTTACTATTTAGTCACCGTGCCACAGTCTAAAATCCAATATTCTGTGATACTACCGTTCAACTCATGATGAGAATCCTTTTACTTCAAAGAATTCTTAAAGAAAAAGTAGTCATCCACTTGCTTTGAAGTGAAAGAAATACATGTAGAGGAAAACGTTATTTACTTGAGGCTTTCGATGTTTAGCCATTATTCATAACCCATCAAAACGGGATTTGAAATGTGTACTTTTGCGTAATGGTTAGTTTTCTATCTATTATTATAAAGACAAAACAATATCTTTCAATAATTATAGTTCTTGACAGAATCGAGTAGGTATATGAAATTAATGTGGAAGAAGGTGGTTAGCTCTCGAAGTGTGAACATCGGACTGACGAACAGGTGTGCTACTAATTTTTTTGGGGAACTTTTTCTTG
>WOGP01006467.1:0-12366 GCA_015342065.1 Leptinotarsa undecemlineata | reverse complement strand
TATATATAGATCTTTGAAATTTTTTACCGTGTTACCATATAAGTAGACTTCGGACATGAGTATGAACACTTTTGAAGTGAAAATTAAGAATATTCTTTTACAGAATGCCTTTTACACATTCGACGAATATTTTAATTATTTCGATTCAACAAATTTGTTGCGTGTCTGATAATATAATAGATATATTTTTATTGATTATTTATTTGACTGTATTGTATTACATTGATTTTAATTTATATAATATTTGTCCGATTGAAGTATGCGAATACTATTTATGTATGCATTGCACAAATAAATTCTATTCTATTCACTTTATTCATTCTATTTATTTTGTTTCATTTGAATTTGAAGCGCTCAATTAATTTCTCAGATAAATGTACAGTTTTCAAACCCAAACTTATTTATTTTCTGGCAATATCAATCGAGCAACCACAACATCATGCTGTTTGAATTTTCGTGAAAAACTGGAAATTCATTAGTGAAATTCAGAGGTCTCGTGGCATTACTGTCGATAATTTATTCTTCTCGTTTAAAATTTCCTCTCCGCTTTTCAGTTTATCAGCGCACACGATTATTTTCATTGTCGATTCAGCTTTAGCAAAGCTCCATCTCGTCATGAATGACTCAGTGTTCCTAATCGTCGTGATTGTTTGTTTACGTCGAACGCAGAATACTTCATCAGCGTTTTTATGGTTTTGTGGACGGGGCGGCGGAGAAAACGCTTCGCAAGCAAACAGACCAGCAACTGGCCGCCCGGCGGCGGTTGTTTTATTTGTCGACTTGGAAAAACCGCTGCCGGCAACGTCAAACAAAAAATGGATTTATCGACAATTAAACTATTTTACAATGGCGTTGTGCCAGTTATTCGGCACATTATCGGAGCAGATTTAGTTCGTCGTTTTACCGTGTGGGGCGATGCGTGTTGTGGACGGTTTGATGCAGAGGGTGTGAATTTATGATTTATTCCGGAGGTCGATCTCAGTTTTGGGTTTGGGCCTCATGCAAGAATGGAAAATATTTTCATGTGTTGAACCTAGATATTGTAACATGGTAGGTATTCACTGAACTCACAGCGAAAATGTTAACTGCTTCACTTTTACAGTTCCATTGGAGATCACAATCATTCAAGATCTGTGTGGTTTGTCAGAAGCCAACTTATAGAAACTGACTGCATATTTTGGTTTGGAACTGAGATAGTTTGACTTCGAAAACTATCAACTGTTATGATTGGAATCGAGGTAACTTCCCGATCAGAAATAATCGAATTTACCAGTCACCACTCACTTAGTGTTTGGAATTCTGTAACTTTTTTAGATTTTGAGCTTTTTCTTCTGCTTGCGTGCCAACTGACTAGTCCATTTCTTCCAATTCTTCAGAAAATCATGCAGTTTTATGCACTTATTAAGTTTGGATTTAACAATCTTGACTTGTCCTGATTTACAGGACCTTTGAGTTGTAATGTATGTAGGAATAGATACTTCGGAAACAGTATGACAAGTCAGTATGGCTAAGTCAGTATGTTTTAGATGCTCTAGATGAACGCAAATCTTTTTGATCTGTTACAATAAATAACCTTGAAGAAAAATATCAGCCTCTTGATTTCTTAACACAGAATCAAAACAAAAAACATTACAGTTATATATTCATATTCCTCTGGTCACGATTTTAATGACGAGCTGCCTCTGCCTCTGTTGTATTTCCTATAGCTAAGGTCTCTATTACATAGTCTTCTTTTGTTCAGGTGCCCTCTAGCCCTCTGTGCTTAAATGATTGGCAATGCCTACATTTGAATTTTAATAATTTATTAGGATTATGTCCATTAGATAACAATGCAGGGCATTAAACAATACCTACGTTTTTGCTAACGTTTCGCGATGTATTTATATCGCCGCTTCAGAGCTAAAAACAAACAAAAACAATTTATATAATATAAAATACAAATATTTCAGATATTTTATGTTATTGTTGCTCCAACAATCTGACCATTGGTCTTGCAGTTCACCTTTATTAATACAATTATTTTCAATTGTCACTTATTGTGTATGACATCATACTTGATACTCTGTACTATGATTTACGCCTAGGATGAGAATAACCTTTTGAAACGATAATATGAGATATGTGCATTGTGTCAAGTGCACAAGTTTTTGTTTATTTTTTGGTTAGAGCTCTGGAGAAGTGATCATATATGTCATAAAGCGATGACAAATATTTGTGTTTTTGTTGGCACTAGGAATGTTTTTGAAAACTGAAAATATAAATAGATGACGAACCAAATTTGGCGCTTTCACCTACTTCTGGAAATAAAGCAACTTAACATTCTGATAATCGATTACTTCAGAAACTTTTTGTGATATTGTCACCAAATAATAAACAACTCTACGTGAAGCGACATTATCATTTGATTCATGATTGCAAAATAGGGTTATTTTGGTGCAGCATGCAATTTCGAAGAGTCATTTTACGAGTTTTCATAATCAGGAGTGACCTGAAATAGTTGCTTTTTCAACAGTATTTCAGAAACTTCAGATTCGTGATCAGTGGACAGAAATACGCAAGTTGGCCGAGATTTTGACTCAAGAACCATTGCAGCTCGAATATCCTACTTTCACCCACTTCTCTGTGACAATTTCAATGTTTCGTAGATACCCTCAACAGCTGCATCGCACAACACGCCACTGGTGCGTTATTTGTAAGTTTCCGCTCTGTACCTTCGCCTTGTGACAAATGCCGGTCGTATTTCGGCGAACGCGACCTGCATTTTTATATTGTTTATAATAATAATATGCGCCCTGGTCCGCCATGCTTCGAAGATTTGTGTAAATAGCAGCCGGACGCAGCGGCAAACTAAATCAAATAAAATGTAGTGGTTGTGGCATCGCTTCGTGAATAATGTCGTTTCATGAATTTTTTCTGCGAAGCAGGGAGCCGAGGAGGAAAGGTAGCGAGAAAACATGATAGATAGATAGATAGATAGATATAGATAGAAAATAGTTAACTGTTGTAAATACTAGCTTATCAGTTACTATCTTACAAAAACAATACGAATCAACGAATGTTTTTATTCATATAGTATCGAATCTAAAGTAGTGAAATACTTCCTCAGTTGATATCGCGATGAATCAACTAAACTTTCAACTTACTTTTTCTCAGATGTAAATACGTTTCCGAAATATAATGAATTTGAATATATTCCAACATAAAGCCAAATTAATTAACTTTCATCTACAGAATTCAAAATAATAGTTTTCATTTTTAAATTTTTTGCGAATGCTTACTTCTCTATAGTTTTTCCAAAAATTGCATTATGCTCTTCCTTTTTGCTATGGGTTCAAACAGAAAAAAGACAAGTGACCAATTCTATCTGAGTAGTGTGAACGTTGAGTCTTATAAATGATAAAATCGAATTCTGAAATTTACCATGTGATCAGGTTTCATCAGCAGATACATTGATTCATGATTAAAACAAAATTCAAAATCAGAGAAGAGTCATTTGTGAACCTATGTGTTGACTGAAGTATTTTTCATGATACCAATAATTAGCAATGTCAAAAAAGTAATTTGTGAAAGAAGAATAACGTCACATAAGCTATATCCTGAAATTTGCCGTATTTTGAGAGCATACTTATGTTTTCGTGGTAATATTATTCGAAGGCGTTTTTTCATTTCTCTCAAGACATCCATGTTTCATCCCCTACGCCTCTGCGAGCTCTTATCGTATCTGGCCGTCACGTTATTGTTCTGTTTTGCTATGTATTTATACAAGGGTTCTTGTGAATCGGTTTTTAGTCGCCAGGATCTATCCCTAACTACTTGCCGAGAGATATATGAACTCTTTTTCTCTTCCAGAGGAATCCAGGCTGGAATTTATTTCGTACGCGTCGAGCTGCTTTACCGGACTTTTTATTTTTTGTGAATCGCGTTTCTGCTGCGAGAATTTTTCGAAAGTATACGTTCTACGAATTCGCTATGAGGAGAGATACGATTTTTTTGTGCGGTATGAGCGGAAGAGATTTATTTCAAGAAATGACGTGGATAGACTATTTATTGGTGGGATATAACAAATGATAATATGAAGACCCTTTGGTCTATCTCGTAATAAAATTTTATGAAGAGAAGTTCCAACGAATGCATTTTTGAATATATGAACTCAAAGAATGGAAAACATTTTTTTCAATATTTGAGAATTTACTAGATGTACGATAGAAGTTGAATATTTTCCCAAATTTAGATGAAAACAAAAAATAAAAGTTATTATACACCAAATATTTATTAAAAACGGAAAATCCACTGGGTTTTTCGTTGAAAATATTCGACATTCCTGAAAAAAAAATGATAGTTTACGTCAGTTTCGACTAGCACAACTCTGTTCTTCCGAAAATTACCATCTTATTTGGACAGAATATCTCTAAAAAACTGAAACACGTTATCCGAAGAAAATTTCAATAAAAAATGGAAGTGGAAAGTGAAAATATCGGAAATGTTTGTTGGGATTCAGAATTTAAAGAAATATAACTTTTGTCAGTCCAAATATTGAATAAACTTAATGACACAGTCGGTCCTTGCTGCTCAATAACCTCTCATCTCATCACACTCTACCAAATAAACCCAGCTTGATTCGGTCCCCAGTGGGGTACGCACAAAGTGTGTGCTCTGCTGTTTCAGGAGACGACTCAGTAGACATTCATCGACATTTATCTCCTCTGTAGAATTGCTCCTGATCTAAATTTACAGGGAGGTCAGTTGGAGTCGTAAGCTCGACATCTATCTCCTCTGTAGACTCGCTCCAGATCTAAATTTACAGGGAGGTCAGTTAGAAGTCGAGGGCTCGACATCCATCTTCTCTGTAGACCCAGTGTCAGAAAGAATTTTTAAAATTACACAAATTACAATAAACAACATCTCAGCCTCAAAGATTTCGACTGACATACAATTGTCACTTGACTGCGGCTCCTCACAAAGGTCATACCGACTTCAAAGTAAAATTCTTGCAGAATTGCAAAAGCACTTTGATTTTTGGAATACCTGAAAGATTACTGAACATTGTTTCACTCCTGTGAAAGTCAGGTCACAATTCGATCAGAAACTATAACTTCCCCTATTTGGGTATGCACATTTTTGGAATAGAGAGAACGTCACTCATTAAAAACAAAGTTGAAGAAAGCGAAACCTACCGTGAAACGTCAACGTGCTGATAAGCCCACAAATGGCGAATGTGAGCACTCATTGTAATTATATCGGCCATCTTCAAGCACAATTAACCGTTACCGAGACAATATTCAACGGAAAATTCTCACTTTTACTTCGTCGCGAGGGCCTAAGAGCAAGCAGCAATCTGTCCAACGATCCCCACAGGGGCCTTAAACGTGATGACTGGGCCTCGCAGCCCACTCTTACGTTTCATTCAAACTGATAGTCGCGTCAACGAATATGTAAAATAGGCAACCTTCGGTAATCTTCAAGAAAAACTTAGTTTGGGATGATATTTTTTATTTTTTTTCATATAAAAGCTCAAACAACGCAATTATGATTCAACACCAGATGGTGCTGACCTGACCTGACATAGGTATCTTCAGAGGTGCTAGGCTGAAACACAAATGCGCTGCTGGACTCATCTGAACTCGCAAGAAAACTTTTTCATATGCTATTCTGCTGCTTGATATGTCTGAAGTAAATGAGTTAGTTGTATGTTCCTTTGAAGCTAATGCAGTTATTTTAAGTTTTTTGGCAGTTTTGGCACCATACATCACGAAAATGCTAATAATATTTTCGTTAAAATGTATTTCTTCAGGCAGGATCTTCGTAGGTGAATTAATTATGTTCTATGGCTCAAGGACAAAAATACTGTACATAAATAAATTCTGTAGAAACTGAAGTTAGAACAAAACTTCAACAGAAGGAAATGAATTTGAAGCGGTGAATTTGAAACGTGTTTCACGACAGAATCATAACTTTGAATTACACTTCTACGAAACCAGGGTGGGTCGCTAGTAGACGAATAAAGGCAGCGAAAAAGTGTTTCGTTAAGCTTTGAGAATCAATCTGATAATTCAGTGTATAATCCTCAAACTTTTTTGTTGGGTCCAGTTTTGAAAACCACGCGACTAGGCTAAGCGGGTCACGTGTCCTTCCAGCATATCGGTAACGCTTGTTTAGCATGGAACCGGGCGATGGTCAGGCGTTCGAGGGACACATATTACATTGTAGTTTCCGTGGAGATTTTTAATTTTTTGAGAATGATATACAGTCCATGTCACTCGCTGATACTGTAGCTTCCCAAAAGTAACAGAATTTTTGAAAACCAGTTGAGAGTTTTCCATTACATACAAACATCATAATAAACATACAACATATTGGTTTAGGTAACATATTGCAAAAAACGGGAAGAATGTTTTTTGCTTTAAATTTTAGCACTTTGCCATTTACCTAATGAGAAGTACTGTCAGAAGCAACGTACATTTTGGAACTATTAGAAAATATGAATTATCATCCGCGGAATTGAATCACTTTATTGTAAAATAACACCACTGATTCGACTATAATGTACTTCTCTCCCTTCTTCTCGCTGGTGCCCCGCGGCTTTCGGTGCCATTTGAATGTGTCCCGAGCCGGCGGGCTTGAACTTTAATCGTTGCAGGAACTTTGTTTCGTTCTTTTGTTTTTGCGAGATGTACTTTTCGCCGGGATTTCTGGATACTGGATATTAATTACAACGGCCAACTAGATAATGTTAACTGCTTTGCCATAGCGCGATTGTTTAAAATGAAATTAAGTCGGCCGGGGAATTAGCGAGTCGCTTTTGTTTCTTTTCGTTTTGTTTTGTTTTTTTCGGCAACGCTTGCTGTGATGTTAACGTGGTAATTAGGGAGCGTTTGGTATGTTTAATTGTCGTCTAGGGGAAGTTACTCGGCGAATTTTAGTGTGAAAACTATTCTGAGAGTCCTTTAAGATGTGGTTCTTTCACGACGCAATCAAAGTTCTGAAAAATTAGGAATGGGAGAAGACACTAATTTCTATGCCACCAGCTCTAGAACAGACCAAACATTGATGAGATTTCTACAATTCTTTTCTCGAAATATTTTTCTCGAGTAAATTCTCAAACAAATTGATCTTTTTGAAATCGGCAGAGATATGACGTCACTAGAATATCCTACAAATAATATCCTTATATAATTCTGATGACCTCTTCAAATAATATAAGCAAATCGAAAAGCTCACTTCACAAACACATAAAAAACACTTGAAAACATGGTTTGTGATATACAGTTTACAATGAAAATGAAAGAAACGAAAGATTGATGGTCACAAAATTGTTAACATATTTTCCAAATGTTTCTCATATTTCTGTGCAGTGTTAGCATTCCAGAAAAATGAGCACACAGTGATGAAATTATTGTTCAAAGAACCGTTGAACATATCGTTGAATAACACTGATATTTTTCTTAGTGTACATATCTATAATCTTTCGTTTTATGAAACTTTTGTAACTTATTCTGTAATGATTTGATTGCTTATTTTGTACCAATATGATCGCTCTCTTTAGTTGTCCCGTAATTTATACAAGAGTGGAATGATCTTGCATATTCTTAGCATCATTCACTGTTCTCTAGAGAAAGATTCATCGTCACTGTTAGTACATTCTGCGAATGTACTTCTTTCAATTTTTCCACTGAACTCATCTTTCAAATGCCGAAGTTCACCAACATCCAACCAAAAAATTTAAACATGTCCTTGAGTTGTAAACACGAATATGGTTTTAGGTTATGGAAATAACAAACATTATTCATATTCATACTGAGAGTAATTACTTTCTGATGGGTGTCAAATTAATACTAAACAACGCAACGTCAAATAAAGTTCCACTAGGAATTTCTATCCATATACTCATTTTATTCAGTTTCTGTGAAATTGTCTGTCAAGAATCATTCGTGAAGATACATCAGCATAAAAACTGGATGCACAATATGTACATAAAACCACAATGTGAAAATAAAATTAAATATTTCAAACTGTTATACCAGTTGACTGAAAAGCCAAAGTGATTTGTAACTGGTGGATGAGTTTAGGACGGATTTCCACTGTTTAGAGTCTTGCTCATCCATCCTCAGCTACAAATTTATTTTTAAATGGTATTGTACTGGACAGTAAAGACTCTTTTCATTATCCTGTATCATATGTATCTATAATGAATTGCTAAAGCAAAAATAATTGAAACATCCTCTTTTGAAATTTTTTTCACCTCACCATCAGCAATTGCAAGTATTGGAAATGTACGCGAAACTTCTTTTTTTTTCAAGGATAAAACACAAGCACTACAGGAAAATCCTTAAGGCGCTCTCAGAGCGGTGTCTGTGCGAAAGTAGCGATTCACATTGGATTTGAATCGCTGGAGATCCAATCCATTTGTAAAAACCTCCTCAGGAAGTTTATTCCACATAAACGCCGTTCTCCAAATGAAAGAGTTTTCAAACAGTGAAATTCGAGGTGTACTGAGTTGAACGTCAAAACGATGGGCAGCCACAGTCAGTCGCGTATTTCTGAAGTACCGCTCTCGGTGAAATTAAATGGAAAGTTTATGATGAAATCAATTTTGGAAACCTTCCGAAACAGATTCATATTGTGAGTCAAAAAACAATGTCACCGTGAACTTTTCTTTTTCTGTATGCCACTTTTCCTTGTTTAACTAATTTTAAAAACTTAATAGCATACATTCATTGATACCCAAAAAACCGTTGGTTTTGGGCGATGCACGCATGAATTATCTATTAGCTGTGAAATAAATTTGGTCTTGTGGCTTAGATAATCTCCAATTAGTTCCAGAACAAATTGCCTTTTGAGAAGACGACCCTTATTTATTGTTGAGAATCATTTAAAAATGGTAGTGTAGCTAATGTTACCCGTGACATATTGAAAAAAATATTCAATGTTTTTGTTTTTCCTTCTTTCTCACATTCAAAAGCGATACCACTGTGAAAATTATCTCTAACGGGTAAATTATTTTTATTGCTCAACAGAGATCAACCGAAAAAACGGTTGAACGGAGATTTTGGAATCAATATCCCTGAAGAAAATGATTGAAAAATAGTTATCTTTAATAAAATAACTGAGTCATCAAATTCTATACAAATATAACAAAGTGTTTACCATATATGAGTAATATGTTGAATATATTGCTATTTTCAATATTCTTGGTTTACTTTATACTATTTGAATATGTTGAATTCCAGTTACCCTTTTCTCTATTCCGTTTGTATTCCAAACATTCGTATGGAATGGAATCAGATATAATTCACAGGATTCCTATACAATATAATTAATGAAAGAAATGAAATTTCACTTACATGGAACATTGTCATTCTCAGTGCTAGACATTCGATGTATCGCCATAACATAATTGCCTTATCGGCTCTTCAGTAGCAAATACGGATAACATTATGAGAAAAAACATTCAGTTCGGTCAGAATAACGACTTTTTGTTATGGAGTAGGTTGAATCCACCCATGTCATTTATGACAGTATGTAAATAACATTCATTCGCTTATTTGATTAAATCCCAGCCACAGGAATCTTGTTAAAATTGAAAGGGTATATTTTAGAAGGGATTCCCACTTTTTTGTATCAAGATGGAGGAGTAGAAGGCCAATAACTTTCTATCCCAAATATATTATGTAATGATTCCGTAATGATGAATACTATTTTTCAAATAACGCACAATACAAGTAAGTAAACAAAGCGAATTTTTCGAATACTGCTCCTTTTTGATTGGAATAACGAGTACAAATAAGAAACAAGAGATAAGAAAGAACTATGTACTACGTAGTCTGAAGGTTTTCAATAAAATATTTGGAATGCCCCCAGTATTTGTGAAAACTATTTTTCCAATACATTAATTCTAATGCGGTAAAAATAAAATAATTCTGGAAATACTTTGTCTCTTAGCAAGATATCTAGTTTTACCAATATCTACTTCAGAAACAATTGGTCTGTTTGAGATATCTTCTCAGTATTCTTCGCAATTTTGCAGACCCAACATTTTGCAAAAGATTATGGTTTTTTTCATTGTTACTGAAGGAGCAACTTTATATTCACCGAAATATTTTGTTTACAATAATCGATAGTCAAAATGTTCCCTGGTTAGGCTAAATTTGTGCACAACTTTCTTCTGCATTATAATGAATGCAATGCTCAGTTGCTCGTTTAGTTAAGTAGTAGTAGCCAAGTCGAGTGCTTGAAGACCCTTGATTCAATGCAAAAACTATCATTGATTGCTGAGGAATACTCAAATAGCGAAATGGCAATTTATTTCCACTTCCCATGAATCTCAGTAAATTGCAATTGTGTATACTCGATAACAAAGTTGCCAGCTTGCAACGAAACTATAAATAAATTCTATTTTACTCGCTCAATCAGCAGCTGGTCCGAGGAATTCAAAAACAAATTATGAAACGTATCATTTAAATTATGCAACATGTTTCATTATGCCAATGCTCATTTAATTACAGTTTGATCGAACTGAATGGACGTCGAATCTAATGCTGTTTGATTCAAACGGTGTATTTTTAGACCTCGAAACTAACAGGATTCCGAGCAAGGAGATAATTAAAACAAGAAAATGTACCGTTTTGAATGGGTCGGAAAATGTATCGTTAAAAATGCGTAAAGCCCCGAAAAAGGTCGTAACGTGGTATTATTTTCACTTAATTACCACTAATTATTATGTTACTTTTCGCTTCAGTTCTCTTGCCCGCTGATGGAAATTGATAGCAGAACACATTAAAAGAACTGTAGAATTTTTATTAGCCCAATTTCAAAGCAAGGTGGCATGAAATAAATACAGATGTATATTCGAACCGTTCTAAGGGTAGATAGATATGAGGGTTAATTGAAAGGAAGATTAAATTTAAATTAGTTGCTGGCAACAACAAACTTCTACATAATGAAAATTAGACTATTATACTTTTGGGGGTGTTACTGCGGTGGTTATAAAAATCAAAATGAACAGGTACTGGGGAATATGTTTGTCTGATCAGTTATCTAACCAGTCAATTTTAATCTGATAAGTAGTTTGTCAAATTGCTGAAAAAATCACAGTGTTCATATATTTCTATTCTTATGGCGCCCAACGTGGGGCATGCTCTTATTTGCTAGGAACAAAGAATTATGTTCCTTGTAATTCATATTCTGACAAAAAACACACAAATATCTATAGTGGACCGATTTAATTTTAATGATTTCGATCAATATGATGGAATCAGGTGAAAAAAGATATTTTATCGGAAATGTGATTTCAGTGGCATCTGTTGGCTGGTGACAAGAAGTAACCACACATCCAGAAGCTCGAGGAAAAGACGAATAGGTTCCACAAGAAAATACATTTGTGTGCCTTAGGGATATGAATGATGTCAACCCCCACTCTCTGATTTTAATCATTTCGAGTTACCTCCAGTTCTGTGTTTTCTGTGATCATAACAAGATTTTTCTGGTCAGCTTCCGGTTCGCCCTTGTTCATTTTATAAAACGAATTAGACACTGTTTTAAGTGATTTTTATTATTACGCATTGGTCTAAGACGAAACGGACCGGTTTAAGTTTGACGATAGTCGTGTCACGAAGTGTTCTGGCGATGTTTTGAATTTATTGGAGTATCTGGAGACACCCTACATTTTGTTTTATAAAAAAGAGGACATTAGCAGATCAAGACCTTCAGATGATATGGTGCTGCAGGTTTTTCCGGGTCAATTTCAGTTTATGACAATAATTATGGAGTACTTACTTTCAATCCGTATTTCAATGTGCTAATGTTGACGAAGTCATCCGTATCTGCTTTTTTTATTTTTAAAATTGTTTCTTATCATGATTATTATTCAGAAAGATTTCTGCAGACTTGAAACTCGAGATTTAATTCAGTCTTTCTTAGAATCCGTTGAAGTGGAAGCTCACCGTTTTCCACTAAACGGTTTCGGTATTGAGTTAATGATGCTTGGACTATCTAGATCAAATTGAACAAGTAATGAGATATGTATTGACAAAAATCGAATCTGATTCATATTTGATATCCATCATAATGGTGGGAAAATCTTCTGCAGATATTCAGATTCTTTGCCAATCTATCGTGATATTTTCGCTAGATTAATGTTTGGTACTCGATATACTCTAAAATAACTAATATTAGCGCAAATTCCTATAACTGATAGATATGATCTAGACCAGGGTTGTCCAACTGGCGGCCCGCGGGCCGCATCCGGCCCGCGAGGCTATTTGTTGTGGCCCACGTAAGATTTTCGAAAAGCATATATTTTCTTTAAATGCTGCCACTGTGAAAAATATTTTTTAATTTATATTTCATGGTTTAGCAGTGTTTTTACAT